>OX352772.1:271346439-271568939 GCA_947095535.1 Poecilobothrus nobilitatus
TATTTTAAAACGTTTGATTATTTTTTATTCATTACTTGAATTGAGTCTAATTTTTTATTCGAAAAAACTTCAAAACTAATATGTGCAATTTAATAAAGTTTGTAATGTTTTTTTAAAAAGCTAATTCTGCAAAAAAAAATTTATTTTTAATATTCGGTTAAAAGAATAAAATTCTAATGGAATTTAATGAAAATAACATTGTTAATTAAAAAAAAAATGAATAATTTATAATTTTTTACATAATTTTAAAGAGAAAGGAGGAGGAGGGCTCCAATATTACGACGAATGCCAAGAGAAACGAGACAAGCAGTCTCAACGGAGTCGCCAATAGGACGAATGGTGCGTTTTTGAATTCGATCGAGGTAATTCAATGAAGTAAGTGAGGCTGGCGTAGATGGGAATTGTACTCCTCCTTGGGTCGTATATAAGCCTTATAGGTATTAAGCAAGTCGCTGGATGAAACATATGTCTTGTGCCTAAAGAGGAAATCTTCGCAATTTAGTGATAAAAATATGATCATTTCATATCATTTTTTGATTTAGTTGTAGGCCTAAAATGCTTAGGTTTTCTGATTGTTGCACAATTTCATCCTGGAACCTCAGAGTAGGTTTACTATTCGTTTTTTTTCATGAGATCCGACAACATTGAATTTTGGTGGTGTTAAACTCCACTCTGTTGTTAGCACCCCAGCTAGCAATTATGCTAAATCATGGTTGACCGTGTTGAACATAGTAAGCCGTTCTGCATTGACGGCGATGTTTGTGACATCTGATTTCCTAGGAAATGCGTAAGATGCCAAATAATTTTTCAAATCTATAGGAATGATCAACTTCAGGAATCGTAGGTGGAAGTTGAGATGTAGGAGGAAGCGGGGAATTTGACGCAAAAAGTTTTGCAAATAAGTTTGCTTTTCCAACCGAATCTGAAATGATACGAGTCGTTATTATCGATCAACGGAGGGAATGTCGCTGCATAAAAGTTCTGCTTGACATTTTTTGCAAATGTACAAAAGGAACGATTGCAGTTGGGTTGGTAGAGGATTTTTTGTTTCAAGCCTTTCGTTTTGCAGAAACTTTTGCTGATTGATAATTTTCTTGCAATTGTTTCTGGTCACTTTATAGCTCCTGCACGATGTCTTCGAAGTATTAGCCTTGTAACGCTCGAAAAGTTCCCCTTTACTTGGTTTTTGTTTGGCCGATTTATACGAACTAGGTATAAACAGTTTTATACCTAGCATTATTGTATTACTAACGGCATTGGCAAAAAGATCAACGTTTCTTTGTTGAAAGTACATCGACCAGTCAAAGCTTCTCAAAAAAGAGTTAAGGCCCCACCAATTTGTCCGGTTGTAATGCCAGACTATTTTTTTGCGAGCTACGCTCGAACTGGAAGGTGTACTTTTAGAAAAACATGTTTTAACAAGGCAATGATCGGAATTATCGATTGGAGAGCTAACAGAAACTATATATTTTTCTAGGTTGGTTGGATAGGTCATATATAGGCTTTAATATATTTAAATTTCAATTCAAAATTCAGTAGTGAAATTCATAAGCAAAGTATTAAAAACAAAAAAAATTAAAATTAAAATTCAACGAGGAAGAATACAGCTGCCTTTGGCAACTCTTAGATACCCGTACGAACCCTTTAGTATGTTCATAGCCTGTCACTCTGCTTATAATATAATTTTTTAATTTTTTTAGTATTTTAAAACAATTTGGGTGAATTTTATAATTTCTATATGTTTATACATTTTTGAAAAGTAGATTCCAAACTTCCACATAACGATTATCAATCCCAAACGTTTCCAAATATGCTATAGTACCATTTAATACGAAGCGGCAAATGTATAATAATTTATACTCTACATATGTATTGTATATCATTCATTCATCAGTGACATACGATATGTAAATAAACATGAGTTATATCTATAATATAATACACAAGATGTTGGCGAGACCTTGCCAACATGTAAAAAAATATATTTTATATCTATAATAAAACACTCACACTGAATGTAAACTAAACTGGCAATGATGATATTTCTGTATATTTATTTAATAATTTAAAATTTTATTACCAGAGACACAAATCTTTGACTCAAAGTATTATCAAGAGACACAAACCGTTCATTAAAAATATAAATAAATTTAGTAAATAATATTACGAGTGACCAAATTTTCCACTAGAAGTATTACCAGAGACACAAACCGTTCATTAAAAGTGAGTACAGTCAAAAAAGGAAAAGTACATACTTAAAAAACACATTTTCAATCAAAATAAATTCAGCAAATTTTTAATTTTTAAATTTGACCGCCACGTCCATTATGAACTGGTCGCAGCGGTTAATTAAAAATAAATTATTAATCTTCTGTTGGCGTTTTCAATCTTTGCTTTGAAAAAAAAAATAAAACTCTTAATAAAACTACTCTTAACTCTTAATAAAACTAAAACGCCTGAAAGTGAAAAAGTGAGAGTGAGCAAAGTTTATAGTAAACCTCATATTTATAAGAAAAAAATAATAGGCCGATTTTATTCTTGATTTTGTTTTCATTAGTATAAAAGCTGGTAAAAGCTTCGTAACATACTTTAAAATAGTTTTGTTTATTTAGGTTGAAATTTAGATTTTTAAGCTAAATTTTCGGTAGAACTGGTATAACATAAAATATTCGAATTTTTTTATTAATATAAAATTCGGCAGACTTAGCTAATTATATTTCATAACAGAAATCAGAAACTTTCTAAATATTATAGAAATGGATATTTTTCTTACAAAAAAAAAGAAAAAATAACATAGAAAATATCTTTTTAGAAGCCTTCTCTCACAATAGATTCATAATTTTGTACTAATTTATTATTAGACCATTAAATTAAAAAGCTGTCGAAAACGACCGTCACATAAAAAAGGCCCCGAAAATTTGTGAAATTACATTATCAGAGACATGAATCTTTTATTAAATATAGCAAAGACCTCTTCCAAAGTACATTTAAATAAAATAAATTCAGCAAATTTTTTTCAAGCAAAAAAAACAAGTAAAAGTAACAGTAAGTCGATGCAACCGACTTATTTATACCCTACACCTAAAAAATTCGAATTAAATTAAAAATCCATAAGTTATTTTAGTTTGGTACTTAATATACCTATGCTAAAAAAATACATGTAATAATCCCTCCCTTAATACAGGTAGTAAGGGAGTCAGTATGATAACGTAAATATTTTTGAATCTATAGAAATTGTGCAATTGCACAGGGGATTTTCTAGTAAGTATGTATACTAATATCTTATAAATATAAATTCTTCAGGCAACCGTTATATTTTTATTTATTTAATTTTTTTTTGTTGTACGCATCATCCTCAACAATTTCAAATTATCGAGTAAAAAAAAATGCAAAAAAATCGTTAAAAAAATTTATAAAAATAAAGTCACACTATCGTCAATTTTAAGGTAACCCTATATTATTAAGAAAAGTTGTTAATAGAAATAAGAATATAATGTTGGAGCTTTAATTTTTTTATATTACTTCAAGAAATTTGGACAGGTGTTTAAAAATAAGGAATTTTTTTGTTTGGCGGTCATCGGAATTGTATTTTCAACGTTGCGAATACAAAGTGTCATGAATTGAAAAGTGTCAAATACTAAAAAAAAAAGACAATGTATCATGTTCCATTTCAACTTTTAAAATGAAGGAAAACATTTTTTTTCCTAGCATTTAGTTGAGTTACAAATTTGTTTTTCATTAATTTGTTTGCGTAACTCTACTTACAAACATAATGCATGGACTTTTTGACAAAAATTTTATAAATATCTTTAGTTATAAACTTAATGTATGGATCACTCATTCAATTTTGAATGTAAATCCAATTAAAATTAAACTGATTGGACTTTTTCAGTCAATTTATTTAAAAAGTTAGTTTTCAAATTTTATTTAAAAAAATTAGTACACATTGAATTCAAAATAATTACTTATAGGTTGGCCAGATTCTTTTCGCTATAAATTTTATGAACTAAGACAATAGAAACAATAGAACACAGAACAAGATTAGAACAAAACCATTCTATTTGAAAAATTTTAACAGTTTTTATTATCTTTAATTCCTAATTTTAATTCTAATTAATTTTTATTTAATACAAAGTAAATAAAATATAATATTATGATAATTGATAACTAATATTATTAAGAAAAGTTAATAGAAATAAGAATATAATGTTGGAGCTTTAATTTTTTTATATTACTTCAAGAAATTTGGACAGGTGTTTAAAAATAAGAATTTTTTTTGTTTGGCCGTCATCGGAATTGTATTTTCAACGTTGCGAATACAAAGTGTCATGATCGGAATTGAAAAGTGTCAAATACTAAAAAAAAAGACAATGTATCATGATCGGAATTCATTTGACATTGTGTTTGATACACAATTTTCGCGACAATTGTGTATCCAGAAAATTTTGACACAAAACTGAACAATACATATGAAATGACATTTATGTTTTTTTTTTGTTTATTTTGGTGTTTTGATAATATAGGTACGAAATATAAAAATGGAAGACGCAACGTAAGTTAAATATTATTTAATAAATAAGAAAAATAAGTTTTTAAAATAACAATTGTTTTACTTTTATTAGTAAGAAATGAACTTTTGCAAGGAAAATGCTACTTCTTTTAACTATTTTCTAATTCTTTTATTTTTTAATAATAAAAGTAAATCTGTGCGTCTTTTCTTCCTTTTTTGTAATAAATACTTTAATTTACTTAAGTTTGAAGTACTTATTTTTTCGGAAGGAATATCCATGAAATGGTTAAAAAAAATTTCATCACAAAATTTTTATTCATGTTTCTCTTCAGTATTCTAAAAATAAATTTAATTTAATTTTTTCTAAAACTAAAGACCTACATAATTAGTGTAGACAGTAGATAAAAAATTATTATTTTGAAATTGTAAATAAATCTTTTATACCTACAAAGTATATACATATTATGTAATTTGTTTGATCAGGTATCTATTATATCAACATACATATATTATTTTATATATTACATTAATATGAACTAAATTCAAAATCAATAATTTTTTCACATATTCAATATACATAAATCTTACTTGCTGGTGGGTAGTTTTTCTTTTATTTAATAATTATTAAATTTTTTTCCGTTAAGATGGAGGTATATCTTCTCGCTACAATGTTTGATTTGACACTAATTTGAGACAATGCTCACGTTCAGTAGCATCTAGCGCTACAAAAAACTGCTCGATAAAATTTTCTACTGAACGATTTTTTTATCTAGCGCTACATGAATTTTGCAGCAAGAATATTTTTCGCTAAATTATGTAGCGACTTTTTATTGACGTTTATGTTTTCACATTTAATGCCAAAAAATTTTGTTTACAAAATTTTTTGAGAATTTTTGGATTTCAAACATTTTTCAAAAATTGATAAATTGAGAATTATAAATAAAATAAAAATATGCGAAATATCACACAAAATTATGTGTGAAATTATGTGAAATGCTGCAAATCGTTCAATACAAACATGCAGCACTAAATGCTACACCGCTTTTTATACATTTCCGATGTCACCCTTTTTGACCTCATATAGCTTGACCCCATACAGCTCCGGGGTACGATACAAAAATATTTTCTGAAATGACTCATACTTATTTTCAAAGACATAACTTCTCTCAAAATTTCAAGTTTCTAACTTTTAAACCGGTTAGAAGATAGAAGGAGTCAAAAATTTTGCAAAATTTGAGTTTTGCATAACCGTAAATTAAGATACCGTATGTCACAAGTATATCTTTATTGTATATATTTTTAAAGATAATAAAAACGTTTCGCGTTTTCAAATTGAAGATATACCTTATACAATTTGTGTTATAACAATTTAAATAGGGAACCTACAAATTGATGTAAGAATATTTTGTGTTAATTTCGAGACTCTAGCTTTCTTAGTTTTCGAGTTATCTTGCTTAATTAACACAGAATTTGATTCTGATCCTTACCTCGGAAGGTATATCTAGCTAGCTTATTTCGAGATGTTTCAAACGGAGGAGCTATTTTAATATACCCGATCCTTATCGTACGGGTATAATAACAAAAATACAAACTAGTTCCGTTATATCACATATGAAAACATTATTTCACAAATTAAATGAAACATAAAAAACAATAAAATAATAGATATAATTTAGAAAGAATAATTACGATAAGAAGTTTAAATATTAATTAGATTTTAATAATGTTCTTAATTTTTTTTTTATTTATGAACTTTTTATTTCATTTGACAACTTGTTGTGAAGATTTATTGATGAATCGAGAATTCCATTTGATCCATAAAGTTTAATTGCGGTATTCTCAATATGTATTTGATTAGCTGCTCTGGTATTGTGTGTAAGCCTTTCTTATTGCGTGTTAATATTGCATTAGATTTAATTATATTGTTTTCCATGTTCTATATTTGTATTGCTTGTTTCAATTTTATATATAAATATAATGGTAATATTTCAAATTTCGTAGGTATCCTAGTTATGGATGTACGTTTTTCCAAACCATATAGCTTTTTTATACCACTGTTTTAGATTTTTTGTAAAATGACAATATTTTTTTGAAATGAGCATTTTTCTAAGAAAAAACAAAATCTTTATGAAATGTAATTTTTCGAAGCTTTTTATCATAGTACATTTACAATTTCCACATTTAATGTGTTTCGATGCTTAAGCCTTTTACAAATGAATGTAAGTAGAAGGATATTTCCCATCAACAAATTGATATAAAAGGCAATGATTTAAAAGATCTTTGTGAGGTTCTTAAACATTATTGTTATAAATAATTCGTACCGTCCAAGTATTATGTTGATAAATCGAAAAAGTGCATTTTGCAGTAGAAGTAAAAGAAGATGAAATTGTCGTAACCTTTGACTACTGAAACCGAAATCTAAATTTCACATACCACGTTGAAGCGGCTTTTACGTAGAATCAATTATTTTTGTTACCATTTATTAAATTTTAAAACTTTCAATTTGTGTTCCATTTCAACTTTTAAAATGAAGGAAAACATTTTTTTTCCTAGCTTTTAGTTGAGTTACAAATTTGTTTTTCATTAATTTGTTTGCGTAACTCTACTTACAAACATAATGCATGGACTTTTTGACAAAAATTTTATAAATATCTCTAGTTATAAACGTAATGTATGTCATTTGATCAGTCAATTTATTTAAAAAGTTAGTTTTCAAATTTTATTTAAAAAAATTAGTACACATTGAATTCAAAATAATTACTTATAGGTTGGCCAGATTCTTTTCGCTATAAATTTTATGAACTAAGACAATAGAAACAATAGAACACAGAACAAGATTAGAACAAAACCATTCTATTTGAAAAATTTTAACAGTTTTTATTATCTTTAATTCCTAATTTTAATTCTAATTAATTTTTATTTAATACAAAGTAAATAAAATATAATATTATGATAATTGATAACTAATTTTCATCATCTGACACATCGCTATTATTATTATCTGTGGTAGTTAAATTTTCATAAAACTATGATATAATTTAGATACATATTCTGCTACGTTAACATAAGTTTAATAAATCATTTTTTTAACATTATTGACTCAATAACTTGATTAAAATTTCAAGTAACTGAAATAAGATCGTGCGGATTATAAACGCCGTAAGTTGGCGTCTACCGAAATATGGCACCCGACATTTGTTAATTTTACATGTTTTCAGAGAAAAATAAACTCAAAATAAAATTATTTTAAATTGACATACAATGTAAACTTTGAAAAGGTAAACAAAAACCAAAATAAATTCTCTTAGAGTAAAAATACGTCGTGTTAAAATTAGAAATTCGAATGTTCAAAGTTTAACGTCGCTTATTTCGGGGATCTTCCAACGAACCACAGTAAAATCTTTTATTAAGCTATATTTATTATTTGGATAAAAAACAAACAACAAAAATCAAATTGGATTTTATGTTGAAAATTTTGTATTCCTATGAATTTGTATATAGTTCAGTACAACTATTCCAGGCTATTTTATGAAATACCATTATTTATGTCTGAAAAAAATATATTGGTCAACAATGAATAAAACAAATATTTTTTAAAACAAATTATTATTATTTTTTATTAATTACATATATAAATTCATACAATTTTTTATAGCACATTTTATGCAAATTTTCTGTATTATGATGGGGAGGGCAAATGGTGATGAATTTCCTTAGTTTTTGTAGAGGTAGAATTTTATTATCTAAATTAATAACTTCTACTGAATTTGAATAAAATTTATCCAAAAAGCCCTTTTCAAGCCGTTTTACGTAAACAACATCAAATAATGTTAAATATTCATCGAAGATATTTTTAATTTTAAAGATTTCTTTAAATCCATCATCCCAATCAAGATTATTAATTTTCTTTTTGTTATATTCATTTTGCTGTTTACCTTCACAATTTAACTTTTCAAACGAATGCGGCGCTTAAAACGTAAATAACATAGGTACAAGAGAACAATCAGCTACCAAAGAAAATTCTTTCAAAAAATATTGTTTATTGTTTCCAATAACAAATTGTAAATTAACTATGCTGCTTATTTTGTTCTTTATTATATTAAAATAAGTGGGCTTTTATTTATACCTCTGATTCCAGCAACCAAAGTGGAGGGTACCTGGGCATTGAACAGAAAAATTTTTGCAACCGTTTCTCATGAAATCTAAGCTACAGGGTCAAGAGAACTACTAGACCACTGTTTGCTTCAACGAATTTTTTTGACTGTTGCCGAACCTCCGTGGACCGTTTGCGTTATCGGACTTCCGTAAGACCTTTTTCGGACCTCCGGGACCGGTTTAGGACCTTTTCGGGTAGCTCAAATTTTACTTACTGCTAGATACATGGATTAGTAGTAGTCACGTCCGGGAAAAGTTTTAGGATCTAAGAGAACCTTTTCGGGTAGCTGAAATTTTTTAAATATTTTAAAGAAAACAAAAGAACAAATTAAATATTTTTATTAAAAATTATGTTTATTTAATCAATTTTTTTTGTAAAAGAATATAAACTGAAGGTTAGTTAGTAAGAATCTGACACTACCAAGGGGATATTTCTGGTGTCTTTGGAAGATTCCCACCTCCCTTAGGGGGGGGGGGAATAGAGTCATATTCCATCTATTTGTATCTCGTCGCATGAATTTTATATAAAAATTTGTTCCATTTAATTCTTCTAGTTCCGATTTATTAGATATCTTTTTAAAGAAGCGATCTGGCATGAAAAAATGTGGTTTTTTCTTTATTGAGTGGATCTTCCACCTCACAAAGAACCACTCTTGGACCCCAATACTTTCCATTTGATCATTTAATTCAGTTTTCCTTTAATTAAGACATCAATGTTGTGGTACGCATTATTCTCACCCTTTCCTAAAGCTATTAAATTTTCAAGAAAAGCCTAAAATATAATATAAACTAAAATATAAAAAAAAAATAATAATTAAAGAAAGATATCTTACCATTATTTTTTTTTTTTATTAATTAATTAACCTGAGTACAGTAAATATTATGTTTATCTTTCTGAAATTTGCTAAAAGTTCTCTTCCCTTATAATGGACATATCTAATATTTATTTTTATTGCTTACAAAATGTGTAATTTCATAACACCTGTAATTTTCAATGTATATATATTAGGTTTTATTAAAATACAAAATGTAATGTAAATGTGTAAACGTGACATCATAAAAATAATATTTTTTATTTTTTAACTTAATTATTTAAGAACTAAGGCTGGAATCTTAGTTCTTCTTTTATTCAGAACTTTGGATAAGTTCCAAAAGGGTTTTGAGCCTTTATTTAAAGATGAAATACAGTTATTTCATGTTATTTTTGAATTCCATAATTTGATTTTTAATGATGCGGTTAAACCTTTTGACTAGTATTTTATGAATTGGATTTCTAGTTCGTTGGCATTTACACCTTTCGCTATTTCGTAAAGTAATAAGTTCTTTAAGGCCTCTGAAATTTTTGGCAACAAACTTTTTGTTGCATTACTTTTTTTTTGGAACAACGTTCCATGGTTTCTTATAGCTTTCTATGAAAATTTTCAACAATAGTATCGATTTCAGTGTTCAGCAAATACTGACTTTTCTTTTAAGAATTTTGTTAAATTTCTTCCAGTTTGTTTTTTTTTAAATAAATATGTTTTAGGAAATTATAGATTAGAAAAAGATCGATTAACGTTAAAAACTACCGGAAGGTGATCTGAGTTTAATTCATTTATGGTAATTGCACTATCTAAATAATTACTAATATTGGCCTCCCTTGCATATGCTCTGTTACATACACCTCCTCCTCTTGCATATGCTCTGTTACATACATATACATCAAATAGAGCCTCGGAAAAAAAAACTATTTTTTTAACCAAGTTTCAGTGTGAACTGCTATAACTATTTTATCTTTTCGGTAAACTTAGAAATTCTATTTTTTTATTGGAGCTAGTTCTGGTGTTGATCCGTTCTAGTTTGATTTGTTTTATTTTGACTTTTAATTGCTAAATTTTTCCACCTTTTAGGGTTTTACTTGTTAATTTTGGTTTGAATAAAATTTGTTTTTTTTCAAATAATTTATCTGGATGCATTTCGGATGCAATGTACCATCTTCAGCATTTAAAATAATTGCGACTAATGACGACTAATGGCAACGGAATTATAATATGATTTGTTCTAGTTTAGTTTTGCAGCTTGAAAATTTGTTTAAAAGCTCTTGTGAGATTGAGAGCAACTGATTATACGAGAACAAATCACTATTTATATTTACATTATTGTTAGTATTAAAATTATTACTGAAACTATTGTTATTTGTTTCAGTTGAATGTAAAATACTTGCGTATGAGAATCATTTGATGTTGCCATGTTTGTGAATAAGCTGTAATTAGGTATTCTTTGTTGTGTTGTAGAATTTTTAGTTGTATTTGGAAGAAAATGAAAGGGTGATATGATACATCGTTTGTGTTATGTTGTTAAAACATGGTTTTTTGACATTTTGGTTTTTTGTGTTATTTTTTTCCCTAATTTACTGTATAATTTGTATAATTTTGGTTGTATTTAATCTTTTCAGGATAAAGCGAGAAATTAGTTTTTGTGTGGACCTTTACAATTGGCACATTTCAATTATTGTTGTTCGGTCGGTTTATTCACAGTTTTTTGTATAATGTGGACCGGCACAATTTCTACATATTGTGTTAAGATGGCAAAAAGACGCATTTTTTTTTAATCAATAATGAAAACTTAAACACTTTTTTACAATTTTTTTTTATAATTTGCCGGATAGCTTCATAAATTAAAAAAATAATTTGAACACAAAATTTCAAATTATATTTGATAATTTTTTATATATAAAATTGCACTTCTACATCTGATTATTCATAAACTGACAACTTAATATCATTTAGTTAGTTACACACTGTGGAATTTGTCAAAATTATGTCCCACAACGCCAAATTTAAATTTAAATCTATTTGAACGACAACAACAATTTGTTTTTGTATTGTATGGTAATAGTCGTTTTCGTTATCATTGTGCGTGGACAGTAATGTTAAAAATTTTTACAGTATACATACATATGCATTCTATATATAATTTAAAAAATATGTCAATGTCATATAATTCAACAGCTTTGTTCGTATAAATTCAAAGGGTTTGTTCGTAAAAATTTAAAGGTTCATAAAAATGCAAAGCGTCTGTTCGTAAAATAAATATTTAAATGTAATTTTTTTAATGAATGTGCATTTAACAGAGTTTTTTTCTATGGGTTATTTTTTGTGCTATTAAAAGGTTTTTACATTTAATCCAGCCAATGGTGTGGTTGTTAAGGCACCGGCCTTTCATACAAAAGGTATCAGGTTCAAACTCCGGCTGAGTCATATAGATTAATAAAAAAATAATATAGAGTTTTCTTATAATATATAATTAGTAGAATATAATTAAATTAAAAAAATAAAGTATATATGTCCTATAAATTAATATTAATATCATATTGCAATAGCTAATATAATAAATTAATAATAAACCGTAATTCTTGTATAAGATAATAGATGGCGTAGAAATAAAAAGAATCGTCTTAGTCTTGTTCAATAGCTACAGCCGAGTGGTGCAAAATTTTTGTGTTCTTTTAAACGGGTTATGCACTTAAGCAGATTACTTTTACACGGGTCTGACTGTATTATTATTATTATTAGTAGACCAGTTATATACAGGTCTACTAATAATAATAAGTTATATACGACTATACAGGCCGAATGATAATCGAATTATGAAGAATGGTTTTAATTTTAAATAACAACAAAATTGAAAATGAAGAATTCCAGGAAAACGATTGCGGCAGGGGTTTAGTTAGAATTTTATTACTTGAACTAAATATGAATAAGTATGAAATTATAGAAGGGTCTAGCTATATAGAGCTTCCAATTTCTATTAAAATGAAACTTGCTTGTATTAATGTACAAAATTATGACAACTTCTGTTTTAAATGGGCTTTAATCGCAGCATTAAAACCCACTGCAAGCCATCCACAACGAACTGATTCATATGAAATAATAAACATTAACTTATCAATTATAAATTTGGAAGAAGGATTAGTTCCACTGTTGATTTGAGTGGCATTACATTTCCAGTAAAGACTACAGACATCTATAATTTGAGAAGGTAAATTCCGAAATTCATATTAATGTTTTGGATTAATATTGATAAATAAAGAATACAGTTTAGAAGAACCATATTATGTCACAAAACGTGAAAAACAAAATCACATTAATTTGCTTCTTATAGAGAAGAATCAGCGTTATCATTATGTTTACATAAAGCATCTTTCAGGATTGTTAGGAAACGTTTTAACAAAACACGCACACGTTATATTTATTTGCAATAATTGTCTACAATATTTTAATACTGTCGAGCGTTATAATATTCACAAAGCTTAATGTAACAATGTTGTAACAGATTTATTAACTACAGAAAACAATATTCTAAAATTTGAAAATTATCAACTTTAAAATAGAGACTTCTTTTATTATATACGCTGACTGTGAAACTATGTTAAAACTAATTTCTAGGTGCAGTCTAGACCTACAAAAACCATCAACAACTGACATAATGGAACATGTACCAGTAGCATTTCTTATTTCATAAAATCTTCATTTGATATAAATTTAAATAAGTAATGAACATGTTGGAGTAAATTGTGTTGAAGAACTTCATGATTTGCATAACGATTTACCTTTTTGTCTGGAAAATTTTATGCCATCGAATGAAATCTTAAACAATGTCTGAAAAATGGTTTAATCTTAAAAAAGATTCATAGAGTATTGCAATTTACATAAAGTGATTGGTTAAAAAAGTATCTCGACTTAAATAACTTTCATAGAACAAACGCAAAGGATTCATTCGAAAAAGATTTTTTCAAGCTAATGAAGAATTCCGTATTCGGAATGACCGTGGAAAAGGTTGACAAAAGAAAAGATTTTAGAATAACAACCAGTTGGGAAAAGAAAGGAAAGCGTTTAGGAGTTCAAAGTCTCACATCAAAACCTAATTTTCATAGTCTATTGTGTTTCACTTCCGACTTAGCCACGGTTGAATTTTTTTACCCGTGTGTTATAATAAACCAATATACCTTAGTTTTACGATTCTTGAGCAATCAAAAGGCACAATGTATGGTTTTCATTATGAATATATCAAACCAAAATTTCAAGAAAATCTCTTGCTACAGATACAGACAGTTTCATTTGTACAATTTTTAGAGAAAATTTTTATGAAGATATAAAGTGTGCTTTATCGCATAGTGCTACTTTCGCTAAACTAAAATCGCATTCGAAAATTTGGAACTTTGAAAATTGAAAATCGTAGGGTAGCGAAATTAAAATTTTGATACTGGTGTCTAACTGTGTAAGCATTATATAGTATAAAAAATTTAATTTTGTACTCGCAACGCTGCAATTTTCAATTTTCAAAGTTCCAAATTTTCGAATGCGATTTTCGTTTAACAAAAGTAGCAGTACGCGGTAAGGCATCAGGTTTATCTCGGTTTTTTGATACTTCTGATTATGAAAAAGATAACCCATATGGTTTTCTTATTATCACAGACGCTAAATATATAGATATAGCATTTCTAATATGATGATGCCCTTTTTTTCTATCAACCGACATCTATTAACTGACAAGAGCTTTCAGAAAAAGAAAAAATAAAAACAAAGAAAAAATCTCCCCTAGTTATAAAATGTTTTATATTTTATTTCATAGCAATAACCGATAATAGTAAAAAAGAATATTATTAGAGCTTTTATTTTGTTGTTGTTGCTTCTTTAAAATTGTCTTCAAATAAAAATGTGAAGAGTGTGATGTCTACTTCACCCAAAGGGTTTCCTTGTCTCCATTCCTTTCTTTATGGAATCTGTACTTTGAAATTCTTAACAATTTCCAAACTTGGAATAGTGTAGTCTGTGGAATCTGGCAGATCCCAGCTGTCAAGCTTAGAATTCTTCTATGTTCATACTGTTTGTGCGCCAGTGCCCATTTTCTTTGAGTTTGACCGAACAGGCTAGAAATTTTAAATGAAGGTTAACGGGGAGGAGATAAAGAAGTGCATCTAGTACATTACTTGGCGTCGATCTTAACGCACCCGTAATGCTTATACATGCACCTCTCTGTACCAAAGTCTGGTTCGGATATACTCTTTCTCCAGCGCTGGCCACCAGACTAATGATCCGTAGGTAAGAATGTGGTATACTGTAGCTGTGTACATCCATAGAGCTGTTCTTGGTTTTAATCCTCATTTTTTACCTAACATTTTTCTACAAGAATACAGGGCTACACAGGCCTTTTTGGCTCTTTCTTCGCTATTAAGTCTGCACTTCAGTTTGGTATCAAGTACCACTCCTAGGTATTTGACACTGGGGCTAAATTCATATATGCACCATCCAGTCTATGCTTGGTGAATTCCGTTATCTTTGTCTTGTATGTGAATAGCATTAGATCAGTTTTGTCCGGGTAGACGCAGAGGCCACATCCATTGGCCTAACCCTTCTTAAAACTCTCTCCATAATTATACTAATTACGTCAAGAAACTTTCAAAACACTAACACTGCTAGATCATCTGCGTATGCAGTGGCTTATAGTTACCAAGTTCCCACTGGATCTCTCTTGATTGCAGAATATTAATAATCCGCTTACTAAAGCCACAGTAGTGGCTCAGCGCAGTCTCTGCTGACTTGCCTATTACAATAGGCATGTTTATACTCACATAGCGGAGTACTCTCTAATACTCTTCTAAATTCTAACTCGAGTGTTTTATCGAGAGTTTTCAATAAAAAAGATGATATACTGATCGGTCGAAAGTCTTTAGCGGTTTCGTGCCCTCTTTTACCAGCTTTTGGTATAAAGATCACATTCACCCGCCTCCATTACAGGAGAATATGACCAAAAGTGAGGCTGCTTCTTGAACAGCTTAGTAATTAATGGAACTACAAGTCCCTTCATTTCTTGCAGCATTTTTGGAAAAATACGGTCTAAATCTGCAGCTTTGTATGGAGCGAAGGTACCAATTGCCCAGGTAACCTTTTCCTCTGTTATAACTGAGTTAACTCATTCGCCAGGGCCGCTTCGGATTGTAGTGTCAACCGCTTGGTTAATCACATCCGGGTCCACAATACACCATGGAAAATGGGTAGACACTAAAAGGTCTAAAGTTTCAGCGGCTGAATCAGTCCATTTCCCTTCCACAGTTCTAAGTAAGGATTGGAGTGTTATCTAGATAAAACTCTGCTAAGTCTGGCTGATCCTCTAGTACTTTCAATTGGTTCGCAATAATCCTTCCATGATTGAGTTTTAACTAATCGGATTGCTCTCTTATATTCCCTAAGTTAGTTCTTGGGACGGTAACCCCACTTTTCCTAAGTTGATTGCCACTTATTCTGCCTGTAGCAGATATTGTAGGCGCCCCTTAGTAGTCTCCTTTCTTAGGTTACTTAAGTTCTCATTCCACCACAGCGGGTATGTCTTTTTGACACGTTTAATAGGACATGCCACTTTGAATGAGACCTCCATGGCCCTTGTAAACATGTCAGTTCTCTTTGCTAACTCATTTTCATTTGCAATATCTGAGTTAGCTATTACCAAAAGTTTTTCTCTGGGGCTTCTGTAGGGCTTGATATTTTCAGACTTAATATTGATATTGAAGAGAATCCAATTGTGGTCCGAAAAAAACCTTTTCTCGGATACTCTCCATTTCTCTATATTTATAGAGTTAGTTCTAATATCTAACACAACTGTCAAACCTGGAAACTATCCGAGCTTGGAAATTTGAAAGTGGATTTACTATTGCATATATTTAGGTTGCTATTTAAAATAAAATCAAATAATGACTCACGTCGTTCATTGGTTTCCGAGCTTCCCCTTAGGGTATGCCGTGCAGCATCACAGCTTGCGATCAATTTGCCACCTGTGGCAACCACCAACTGCTGAAACCGGGGCGGTGAAGGAGGTTCGTTATGTGGCATGTACACGGAACTTATATACACGCTCACTTTGTTCCGCATCTCTAGTTTGACAACTGTCAAATCTTCATAACTAAAATTAGAACAGAGATGTGCACTTATATATTTTTTAACTAGAATAGAAGTTCTTGGCTTACCTATTTCTATATCTGCATCCTGTAGAATATATTATAGTTACAGCTGTTCAATCCTCTAATCTTGGAGGAGTTAATTGGAAGCCATGGTTCTTGAATGAGGGCTATGTCTAAGTCCTCCTCACCTAGGAGAACTAGCAGATTATCCGAGGTGCACTAGTATGTGCGCCACTATGCCGTATACCAAACCTCAGCTTATTTTCCTGCTTCTCCAAAGACCCAAACTTTCCTCACTGATAAGAAGGAGAAACAGTTTTTCAGCAGTTCATCTGACGATTTGTCCTACGTTATCACCGACCATTTCCCCATTGGAACCGTCGGGTTATGTAAGTGGAGACACTCTAGGAGCTTTTACCTGCTTATCTCCATCAAGTTTCGCTTCAAGCTTGTTCCACAGATCATAGGAAACTTTCCTGTCACTGACTCTCTCGTTGAGTACTGCAACACATAAACTGTCTTTTACAATATCATTGTGATTTTTCTGTGTTTTCGAACTGCTATGTAGATTCAACCTAGGCACCTTGGTTCTTTCTGCGCCAGGACTGGTCCCATCCTGTGACCTATTCCTTTTAGACGAATCTTTTTCAGAATTGTGCCATTCATACACTCGCACAATCTCGCTATATTTCTTCTTGTCTTCTGGATCCCTTTCATTAATAATACCTTTGGCTTCGTTTTGGGCTATATTGTCTAATATGAACTTAGCTTTCTGGTACTGTTTCTTAAAAGCCGATCCAGAGCTTCTACTCGAACACTTTTTAGTGGCGCAAATACTATGACTGGTATTTCCACTACTATTTGAACCTGATGGCTATACATGACCTCCCGCACGTATGCCTGGTGCCACAAGCAGACCGTTAGCGATACCATCTTTATACACTTAGTACCTTTCAGTCCTCGGTACGATTTATTTTCACACCTTGGCTTGAGTGTACACCTATAATCAGCCGATTACCTGTCTCCAAAAATAACATCTAGTTTGAGGATGTCAGGTAACGTTGCCCGGATACACTGTTTGGAGGAGTATAGGTGATTGACTGTACCCAAAGAAGATTTTTATTTTAAAGGGAAAAAGTCAAGTGCAATACGTTATTAAATACACATTTGAAGCTTATCTTAACTTAAAAATATTTCATAATATAGGTTGATTAAACATATCTACGTGTAGTTTACTCATAAGTTCCACTACACTGCTATTATGATACAATTTTTCGCACTCTTGATCCATTATCAAATTTAGCTATATTTGCTTTATCTAAAATCCATCGTGCACATTCTAAATGAGTTCCAGCAGCATCTGTACCATAATTTAATAATGATTCAATATAAGCTCTATAGTGTTAATTCCCATCAGATGGTGTTATATTTTTGCCATTTAATTGAACATTACATTGTTTTATTAAAGAATCTAAAATGTTATTAACTACAATTGGTTGTATTATTATTTTTCCATCAGCAGTTTTATCATTATTTCAATGTGTTCCATCTTTCTTTAAGATCTGTACTGTTAATCTCAAATATGAAGAACGCAAATCTCTATATGTATCGCCATGACCGAGTGAAACAAATTCAATAATTGAAGGGTTGTCTAAAGAAGCAATAGGATTGTAAGAAACTTCTTCAGATCGTAAAATGCTAGACTGAATGGGTTGGGTTTTAAAAATATCCAACTCAGATTTCATACACTCACTTTTTGTTATTATCTTTGCGTCGTTTTGAAATAAATTAGTTTAAATTTTTAATGAATGGTCTTTTTATAGCTTTTCGTTTTCTTTTACCAGAACCATACATTTCATTCAGTTTTCGTAAGGCACCACGTGGTACATTTTTAACAATGTCTTTACTACGATCTTGCATAAATCATTTTACATTTGCATCAGATGCAATATCCGATAAAGCATTAATACCAGAGTTAATAAACTCCTTTTTCAAAATATCAGCTGCTGAAGTAAATAATGGCTTCAAATATCTAAAAAGCCCTCCAAAAAAGCTTCCCAATCCACGACCTCTTTGAAAAGATACGGTAGATTGTAATAAAGGACCGATATCATCAAGTCCTCTACCACATTGAATTAAATAATACTTATAGTATACTCTCTCCATTATGAATAAAAATAAAATAATATATGGTTTTGTAAAATCGCTTTTATTTATACTCTTTAAAATGTAATACAATTTTTGTTGGACTATTGGACTAGTTTGGATTAACTATTGGAAAAGTTTATTTTGTATTCATCACATAAAAGTAAACAAATGTTATTAAATGGTTTCTCCACATTGCAATATTGAATTTTTTCTGTATGAATTCTTTTACAGTATTAGTGAAAGCATTTTGTATGTTAACAGATCTTAAACACCTTACATATTTATCACCAATTTTTTGCAGTTCAATTATATCTGTGTATACAAAAAAAATATTTCGTTTAATAATTGGAATAAATTGTACACTATCTATAAAAGTTTTGAAAGTTTCTATTACACGTGATTTATATTTTGTTAAAATCTGTAACTTTCAAAGATACTTGATTGAAACATTTTGTCAAAAGTCCTTCCAGAGTATAAGCGTAATTTGCTCTTATTTTTATATCTATTTTTGGCCCAGTAACACATATTGTAGTGTAACTTATATTTTTAGGCATCTCCTCAGCTTTTACTGATTGTATATAATTAATATCATCGTTTATAAAATTAAAAATTGCCCAAATCAACTGTCGTTCAACTTCTTTTCTTGTAAACCTGTTAAGTGGGCGTATATTTTGAATTAGTGTTGGTAGTAATAAAACTTTCCAGTCACATATCATTTGTTTTTCTATGTATGGAATTCATGATGGTCCAATTCCTATCATATCTTTCTGAATACCTTTAATAAATATTTGAGTACTTTTTTCCCATTCTTCACCATACACATTTGGAACGAAATCATTAAAATACATTACTAAAATACCGACTTTCCACCTTGAATCACACATGTATTTTTTCATTTTATTTGTAAAAGATAATGGATAGTAGTTCATAGATGAATCACTAAGTAAAGTGACATAAAATTCATCATTTACTTGTATGCTGTCCATGAGCTTGCGGATTGATTCTTACGAATTGGAAAAGTTCTGTTGGAGTATTACCTGCTATAGCTGACCTTAAAACACGTCGTGATGAATTATTCAACAAGAACAACGTTTACAATTTATTCAATTTCAACGTTTACAAATTATTCAATTTTTTTAAGAAAATCAACTTCTCCGATGAAGCTGTCGATTCTGGTGGGAAGAAAATCCACAAATAATTCATGAACAACCATTACATTCACCTAAATTGACAGTTTGGTGTGGTTTTTGGTCTGGTGCTTTCGAAATGGTCAATGGTCGGTCGAATTCGTACTTTCATCGGTCCTGCAATAAGTCCTTAGAGCATTCGTGACCCATCAGTAAGCCTAGGAGAAAACCTAAACCACCTTGGTGAAGTGATGAATTCAAAGCTCTAAGGAAAGATAGTAGGAGGGCTTTTAATAACGCCAAAAAAACGAATGAGATACACGACTGGAGGTCTTATAAAACGGCTCTTAGTCAGTACAAAAAAGCACTTAAAAAGGCGAAAAGAGACACCTGGAGACTATTCTGCGGAGGTATAGAAAACGAAGGTGGGCTGCACAACAATCGCCCAAGCGGACGATGTTGCTGTTGTGGTCAGTGGTAAGTTCCTTGACAGTCTCAGGGACGTTTTGCAACTTGCACTAAACTAAATCGCAACATGGGCTACAGACTGTGGACTGTCAGTAAATCCACAGAAAACCGAACTGGTCCTTTTTACAAGGAAATATAAAATTCCTAAAATAAAGCCGCCTTCGTTAAATGGCTTCACTCTTGCCTTTAGCGAAACGGCGAAATTTCTGGGTCTAACTCTAGACAGGAAGTTAAGCTGGAAGGCTAACATCTCAGAAAGAGTAAAAAAGGCCTCAATAGCACTTTACTCGTGTAAAAAAGCCATTGGTAGGAAATGGGGGCTTCAGCCATACATGACTTGCTGGCTATACAAATCCGTAGTAAGACCCATTCTTATGTACGGAGTTCTAGTATGGTGGAAGGCAATCGATAAAGAGGTCAACCGCAAGACAATCGCTAGGGTTCAAAGAACTGCCACATTATGTATTAGTGGCTCTTTAATAACAACCCCTTCTGCGGCATTAGACATCATGCTTAATCTGATGGCTGTAGAATATTAAAGTAAATTTGCAGCCGCAAACACAGCTGTGAGATTAAAAGCTACATACCAGTGGATGAATTCACGAGAAGGTCATTCGGATATCATAAACTAATTGAAGTCCACTTCCGCCTTGGTGGACTACACGTCCCCCACTTACTTCTTCGGGAAATTTCATGTGACGAGCATACCATGCCGTGAGAGTTGGAACTCGAACACAGTGATGACCTTCGAAGGAATACAATTCTAGGCGGATGGTTCAAAAATGAACAGCAGTGTAGGATGCGGGGTCTTCTCAGATAATCTGAATATCAGTCATAATTTCTGATTACCAGACCATTGTAGTGTCTTCCAAGCGGAAATTATGGCAATTCAAGAAGCCTTGATTCTACTGAATAGAAGCGTTTCGACTGTGAAGCAAGTACGTATGCTATCAGACAGTCAGGCTGCGTTAAAATCTCTGGAATCAACATGCACAACCTCTAAGACTGTAATAAACTTCCGAAAACTTCTTAAGGAGATGGCCATGCAGTTTAGCATTCAGCTTTGCTGGGTACCAGGTCATCGAGGTATTTCGGGAAATGAAAAAGCTCATGAACTCACAAGAATTGGTACAACCTTACAAGAGGAAATAACGGATATGGCAAATTACAAATGGTCAAACTCGACCTCGTGCAATATCACAAGATTGATATGGCGCAAAACCGTTTTAAGACGATTCAATGCTCTGCTTTCTCTCAAAAGAGCAGACATTGGAATGGCAATGGGAATAATCACCGGTCACTGTCTTGGCTTAGAAGACTTGGCTTATCCGCAAACGACTATTGTAGAGCCTGCAAGGATGAAGAAGAGGAGGAAACTACTCTCCATCTCCTTTGCATATGCCCGGCCTTGTCGACAAGAAGGAATACCCATTTGGGGCAATATCTCTTCGCCAGCCTTAGCGATCTGGCAGGTAGAAATGTGAAGAGTATTCTTCGCTTTGCAAAAAGCTGAAATTGGTTTTAACGAGTGGGATAGAAAAGCTTCTATGTGGTATCACAATAACCCAAATACGGTCTAAGTGTGCCTTTTTGGCAGCCACATTAACCTATCCTAATTGTATCGATTGTACTTCACATTAAATAAAAAATATTTGAATTTCCTTAACAATTAGTGTGTTTTTTTTTGAAAAAAAAATCATATCACTCAAATTGGAAAACCCTGTATATACATTGGTTTTGCACGAGTTTGAGTACCTTTTGTTTCCGTAATTTTTACTTATTCCTCTTTATTTCTAGAAAGTTCTGGTTTTTTGTTTCTAATTTTAAATAGATTTTGTCTATATAAATATCATTTTTTAGTCTCCGTAAGATGTTTATTTATCAATAGTTTTTTCATAATTTTATTCAACTCATTGCGTTAAACGTCTGCATTTTGCTTTATTTTCTCATAAATTTCGTTCTCATATCATTGTGTTAAATTTTGTATTATTCATTTTATAAAATTTCCGATTATCCCTGATAGTACTGCACCAAGAAGTGTAGGTAAAAATCCCCCACGTTGAATAATAATTTTTCTTTTGCTATTTATAAATTTTTTACGGAAAATGAGTGATCTTAATTCCTTTTTATACTTTCGTAATTGTATTGTTGCTTTTTTAGTCAGATCACAATTACCTTTCAAAATATTTAACGCTATTTCACAAATTGTTTTAATTACTTCGGGGTCACAGTGTTTTATAATTACTTTCTGGAATTTTAGTTTAGAGGTTTTTAATAGGTGCAATATATGACGATTGGTCTTCAAACGTTTCATATTCTTGCCCAAATTGCTTTAATTGATCTGTGGTACAATAACACAAACCTTTTCCAAATATATCACTTAATCGAAATATATCTTTAACGTCTTCTCTAATAATATAAATAAGATCTATTAATATATAGCCGTATGGGACTGACGTCACATCATTATATCCTTTTTCAAATGCTTTGATTTGATTGGGATATATTTGGCGAGCTAGAGGTAATATCTGCTATTTATCTCTTGGATTTTTGAAAAGTACTAGATATTTACAATTAAGTGAAATATCTCTTGAAAATTTACACTGGTGAAAAACATTTTGTGTTACAAATATTACAGATAAATTTCTATGATGTTATCCCCTAGTAAATAAATCACATACATTCTTATCATGAGAATTTAACATCAATAATATTTAACAAAGGTTTTTGATTGTCGTTAAAATCTGCAATAGTGTTACTTTATTCTATATCTTTGATATATTTGGAACGGCATTTTTGTCTGGATTACACCAAATAATTCTATTAATATGTGGTTGTATATTTTCTTTTTTATATATTATTAAATTATGAATAAAAGTGGTTTTACCACAGCATGATGGCCCCGCCACCATCATAGTAAATGGGTGAAACAGCAAAGTTGTATTAGTTAAAAACTAACACTGTTAACCTATATTTATAGGAAAAGATCTTATTCCGAAGTGAATATAAATGTAAATTTAGTTATTCTAATGAACATTCTTCTGTAAACCTTCAACATGGATAATTAAATTTTCGTAGTTGACCTACAATTTTTAAAAGAAAATGAAAAGCAATATTTCCTAAAAGAGCTGGCTATACTAGAAAAAGGCAGTTTAATTCCTACTGTATATCACTTCAAACCACCATACTCTGCAGAAGAACTTAGTCCAGAACATAAGAAGAACATAAAATAAATGGACTTAAATGGAATAATATTTAGACATAAAACCTATATTAAAATACTATTTAGAATCAACTGAAAAAATTTGTGTTATTTATATAGAAGAGCAAAAAAACATTTTCTTGAAAAGTATTAACAGCGTTAAAATAGAAGATCTAAACAGATACTTACCGTTATTATCAAAGATTGAAAATTTTAAATCAACATGTCCTATACACTATACAAACAGCAGTTTCTGATCTGCTGTAAAAAATTGTTTTAGTATCTATATGCATCTCTTAAAAGAAAAAAAATATTAAATTAAGATTTTTCAAATTTATTTATATAAACAGAATTAGATTTCAAAGACGTATAGAAAAATTGGATTTCACTATTTCTGCAATCTTAACATTTGAACATCGTAAAAAATTTTTCTACTCAGATTTCTATAAAATTGTAAAATATTTCTAGCTAAATAAAAAATTGTTGAACATGTAAATAAATCTGTTTTATTTGTATATTCTTGTTTTCAAAATAGGTACCAAATGCAATTAACCTGATGACTTGGATTTGTTTTTTCTTTTTTTATTCTTTACAGATTATGGAACATATTATGAACTTAGCAACATGTTAATCGATAAGTATTTCCATAGCTTTAATTTCCCGTTTGTCTTTTTTTCAAAAAATTAACCGTCTATTCGATTTATTAAATGGAAACCCAACTCTAAGACGAAATGGTCAAAACATAAATTTCATTATAGAAATGAGGGGTTACATTTTAAAAGTTTTACCAATGGAGACCAAAACAAACCATTTTTGCTTTAAAAGCCTTGCTATTACAATTGAAAGTATTTTAAGACTCAGAGAAATATTATTTTTTAAATACGAAAGTCGTTTTTACATTTACATCAACAAATTCAATCAAGACCCAATTGAAAATTTATTTGGAAAAATTCGAGCCCGCAATGTAAATAAAAATAATCCAGCAATTTGTGAATTCGGTTCTTTGTTTGCACAAATTATATCGCTAAATATTCTCTTTAAATTAAAATTCTCTAATTGCGAAGAGTATGATTCACACTTTTTTCAACTTGATTGCCGTTTTATATAACACCAATAATAACAATTTTTTTGCTTTGACTCAAGAGCAACATCAACCTAATGCACTTGTTGATCTTATGATTGATTTTGAGCATTATACAGATGTAGATAATTCGGGAGGATTAGAATGTGAAAAAGTAATTTCGATATACCTAACTGATATCACTGAAGTAGCGACAAGATACTTTCCAGGATACTGTTTATTAAAAACCTTAAAAAAACTTAATACGACATGTGAAAATTGTATTAAACAAATGACTAAAGATAAATTAAATTTGGATATCACAGAAATATTTATTAAATTAAAGGAATATGAAAGTCAAAATAAAGTGCTAGCTGTTTCGCATCCTTCGAAATTTTTTTTCAAATATGCCATTCTCCATGTGAATACTTTTAAAACATATTTTGAGAAATTGCCTTGCACAGAACACTTGAAGGAAATGATTGTAAAATAATGTATTACCATTACAAATGTACATTATCCCGATTGGTTCGATGAGTCAAATGATAGCTATGAACATAGATTCTCAGCAACAAATTTTTTATGTAGTGTTACTATGGAAGTATAGTAAATGCATTTTAACTATTTAAAATCAACAGCCCAAAAATGAAAATGGAAAAGTTAAAAATTTAATGAATGTCTAAAATTAAAATTTTTAAAATATATTCATAATACCAGAGACAAATAATAACTACGTATGAAGCCTGGGTCAGAGCTACATGTTACATAAGTGTAATGATGGAAAGAGGAATGTAGTCGCGGTGGGTAATTGACCCAGGACCTTTTTGGTAGGTTGACTCCATTTCTAAAAAAAAAAAATATACTCATTAAATATTTCAAAAAGATGACTCAAATCAAATTGGCTCAAAATTATTAATTATCTTACTATAAATTAATTTTTTAGATTAGGTTAAAATAAAAAAGAAACACAACAGAAAATACGTATGTAATAAAACAATGAACTTTAATATTAAAAATCAGTAAATATGTAAATTATTAGAAAACAATTTTTTATATGTATAGCTAACATACATACCTACATACATAGTAAATTAAATTAATTTAAATTAATTTACTCATGGTCTTCTTGAATTACAATAATAAAATAATAAGTGAGTGAATAATGAGAACAGTAAAACAGTTAAGATGAGAATCAAATAATAAAACTTATATTTATTAGTAAGATTAGATTATTTAGTTGTGTAAGTAAAATATATGTAGTATTATTATGCTCTTTTGTGAGTGTGTATATTTATCAACCATAAATAACTCTAACCCGTACTAGCAAACCTATAATCAATGTATATTAACCTAATTCGACCAGACAGCTTAGGCTAGGTCGCATAACTTTGAAGTCTTTTATAAATTAGGCTATAGTATTATAATTAAATTTCATTTTGTTTCTTTTTGATAAATTTAAAATTTTTTTACAAAATATCAGTTTATGTATATGAAAAAATAAAAGGAATAATATTGGGATTAATGTAATTATATTGAATTCAACCGAAATAAAGAAAAAAAAAGAAATTTGGACGCATCTCCAGAAACTGAAATTGTTCTGGCGGGAGATTTCAACATTCATAACAGGGACTGGCTTCATTTTTCTAGCAACATCTTCCCGAGTCAAAACTCAATTGTGAAACAAGTTGAACTATTCTCCACACTGTTCCACCTTTCTCAACTTGTCCAAAATTCCACTAGGATCCCGGGCCGTGCTGATCATGAAGATATGTGAAAAATATGTGGTTTCAGTTGGTTGCCCCCTGGGTAATTCCGACCATTGTTTGGTTAACACAAGTTTCCGGGTAAGCCCAAAGGTCCCCTCCGAGAAAATTAGTTTGGCGCTACAGCCATGCTGACTGGGAGGGCCTTAACATTCGCTTTCAATTCGACACTATCACAGTCAGCTCAGATGACACCTTCTGTTCCAGGAGCTGGCTGCTCTTTCGGTAAAATTTACTTTAGGACCCGGGCGGTGATGAAAATCTTAAAAAATCTTGATACAAATAAGTCAGCCGGTCCAGATGGTATAACTACCATGTTGCTTAAAAATACCTACTCCACTATTTCAAAACCTCTGCGCAACCTTTTCAACCTTTCCTTCACTTCGGGTATTCATCCTACCCAAAGGAAGGTTGCACATGTTTTCCCGATTCCCAAAAAAGGTAATAAAAGTGATCCCTCCAACTACCGCCCTTTTGCTATAACTTCGGTCCTCTCCAAGGTAATGGAAAAAATAGTGAACCAAAAGCTTCTGAATTACCTGGACCACAATGGTGTGTTTCATTATTGTCAATACAGGTTCAGAGCCCGTCGGTCAACCGGAGATCTCATGACTCACCTTTGTGAGAAGCTAAGAATCAACCTCCATCATTCTGGGGAGTCTGATGTTGTGGCTCTTGATATTTCTAAGGCTTTCGATCGAGTTTGGCACGATGCAAAATTAAAAGCATTAGGTCTAGGTAGGGTCTTTCTAAAATGGATTAAAACTTTCCTTTCGAATCGCACAATTCGTGTACTGGTCGATGGATATTCATCTGACAAATTCAAAATAAATGCTGGTATTCCTCAGGGATCAGTTTTATCCCCAACTCTCTTCTTAATATTTATCTATGGCCTACTCTTATTAACCTTCAATCGGATCCATAGTTTCACAGACGACAGCACCCTTGTACCTTCTCATGAGTTTCATAGCCACATACATATTTGGATACGATATATATTTGGATACGATTTTTCTATTACAAAATCTACATTACCTAACATGCATAATATTATAAATCCCTCATATATGTTTTATAGTAGTAACCCATAAGTATCCTTTAAATGTGATTACTAATTACAAAAACATTATTTAAAAATTGTTCGTATAATGTTATATCAATTTTTTTTTTTTTAATTTCAATTTTTTTTTTTCGAAAGTCACTCAAAGGAACTGCACGAGGCTCCTTTGGATAGTGTTGGACTTTAACCAACCAAAATCACTCTCTTTAAAACCAAACTTTAAGATGAGTCCTTTAATACATAGTGATATAATGTACAGTTTAGTTTTGAAGAAAAGGATAAGGAGGGGATTATTTGGGAAATTGGTTTGGGATAAATTAGGATTACTTATGGAGGATGGAGGAAAAAATTTGGAGAGCTATTTTGAAGAAGGATATTAATGTTCTTCTTAAATTTTGTTATATCGTATACATATAAATTACCAATTTTTGGGAACACATGTGCAGGCATAAGGTTTCATAAACGTGACGTGCGCATAACAAACGAATTTTCGAATACCGTATTACGCTCTCTTGACAATTCGACAGTGTAGGGGTGGGCATCTGCCGCACTCCTTGTTTCACGTTGGAAAACTTTGAATGGAGGTATCAATTGTTTTATTTCTTTAGGGCCCCCTACAAGTTATCTATAAAACAAAGTTGCTACAACCAAACATAAGCCAAAGTATATTATATAGTATATACATTTAGGTAACTGGTGTTTTTTTAGAATGATGGAAATTTAAATTGAAATAGAACACATTTAAATTAAGATTGAAGTCAAAATTTTTTTTTATTTGCAAGATAATTTTATAACATTTTAATTTTAAAAATAATGGCCGGCATATGTCCACCACGATTAGCTCTGAGGAACCGCATTCGATCAGACCAATTTTGGACCACTTTTTCGAGTAGTTTAGGCCTTATTTCATCAATATCACAGGTTATGTTGGCTTCCAAAGTGTCTATTGTTTCTGGTTTATCAGCATAAACTAATGACTTCACATAACCCCAAAGAAAATAATTCAGTGGCGTTATGTCGCATGATCTTGGAGACGCATTAATTGGGCCATTTCTCGAAATAATGTTGTCACCAAATCTTTCTTTCAATAAATCAATTGTTGCGTTAGCAGTATGAGGTGTAGCACCATCTTGTTGGAAGTAAAACACTAGCCTTTTAACCAAAACTGAGCTTCATCCCCAAACACAATTTTTCGATAAAAAAATTGGATCAACTTCAAGCTGTTCTAGAGCCCAATCAACAAACAAAGGATGCTTATTATGGTCAAGTACCTTTAGTTCTTGAACCAGTTGAATCTTATATGGGTGTAAACGAAGAACCTTACGAAAAATTTTCTATGTGGTGGTTGCACATAGTCCAACTGGTTGTGAACGTCGACGAATAGACAAATTTGGATCTTCATTAACACTAACTCTTACAGCACCGATATTTCATTCTGTCCGTACAGCTTTTTGTCTTGTCGTTGTTGTTGCAGAGAGTAGAGAAAATGTTGTCCGAAATCTATCGATAATTCGACGAATAATCCGCTCTGATGGACTATTATGTAAACCATAAATTTCCCAAAGTGCTCTATAAGTTTGGCGAATAGAACTCTGATTTCGAAAATAAATTTCAACAACTTGTAAACGTTGTTGCGGCGTCAGTCTTTCCATTATAATTTGTCAACGCTTACAGAAACAAGATAAGAATTTGGCTTCAATATATCCATTCAACATATCAATATATTT
This sequence comes from Poecilobothrus nobilitatus, assembly GCA_947095535.1. Taxonomy (NCBI): domain Eukaryota; kingdom Metazoa; phylum Arthropoda; class Insecta; order Diptera; family Dolichopodidae; genus Poecilobothrus; species Poecilobothrus nobilitatus. The sequence goes on from OX352772.1 coordinate 271,375,596, forward strand.
GGCTTGTTTTATATCCATTTAATTATCTATCATCCTAAAAAAAACACCCGTTATATTTATTTTTTTTCATTAAGTGGAATTTCTATTATTTTTATTGTAGAATAATATTAAGTTTATATTTATAGGTTCACTTATTTGTTAATAATACGAAATTTGTACATACTTATGAGATGATTATTATAATATAATTTTTGTAAAAGAAAATCGTGTCAAATAATCAAATAATATATGTATTGGTATTCAAAACTTAGTAAATGTCATAACACATACCTAGTGTGCGGAAGAAAAAAATATCGGTTTTTTTTTTTCAAAATGATAATCATATTTAGAAACCATATTTATACTGTATGCATTATAGCTATGTACATTTAATTTTTCTATAATAGAATACATACACTTTAAAGTTTATGCAATTAATCGAGCTAGAAAAATTTCATACAAAATGGTCACGAAAAAATTGTGACAATCATCTTTCATCATAATATGTAGGCATTGGAAATATTTTGTTTTATTTTATTAAACAAAACCAAAACAAGGTCGTTACAAAAAAAATTCTTAAATGAATGCTTATAATTAAAATTAAACCAAACAATGATTTAAAACTAAATTTCTAATAACTTAAATCTTAAAAAAGTTAATTTATTATTATTGTTATTGTTATCATTATTTTTTTATTTAAACTACATTTACAACTTTATTTTAACAAAAAAATGAAATATGATATCTGCACAGATATGTACATACATATAATGACTAGAGGTGGGGTGATATTTTAGTAAGTGATTCAGTCGCTGTGATTTATAAGTAGCAATCACTGCCTGCTATCATTATCGCCAATAGCCAGTGATTGTGATTAGCTATTTTGTATGAAATTTTTTTTGTATTATTCTACAAGTTATTAGAATATAGAATATTACAAATAGCAAATATAAAAATATTACTAATTAAACTACTACAATATTTTTATAATTTACACAAATACTACCTTATCTATCCCATTTCAACGAAAACTAAATGTAAGTTTCTTAGTAAATATTAAATATTTTTACTCTCAGCATTAAATACAAGGTCTCTAATATAATATTATATAGTATGTAATAAAATAAAGTATGCAATACAATACATATTCAGTTATTATACTTTTACTTATATGCATATGCAATTCCTTACCTGCTAGAATTCCAAAGAAGGGGAGATAGCACCCCTCCTTGCGGAGTCTCTCTTTTCACAAACCTTTTTGCAGAAGCGTTGCCTAAGTTGGCCCTGCTGATGGCCCTGCTATTTAGCATATTAGCTATCAGTGCTCTTAACTCCGGTTCTACACCTAGGCTTATGAGTGCCTCTACAATTGCTGACTGGTTGACGTTATTTAACGCTCCCTCAATGTCTATAAATTCTGCAAGAGGATACTCTTACAATTTAAAGATCTTTCAATCTAGCTAGTCAAAGTGTGAAATGCAGTATCCACTGACTCCCCTTTAGAACAGGCTGACAACAGATTTTTGTCTAAGTTGCAACGGATATGGATGTCGATCAATCTTTCTAAAGTTTTTAGATGGAAGGATGACAGGCTTATAGGCCGAAAGTCCTTCGCATAGACGTGACTACTTTTGCGGGCCTTGGGTATGAACACTGCTCTGACCTGTTTCCATTTATCCGGGATAAGCCCCAAATTAAGACAACCACAGAAAATGCTTTTTAGGCAAGCCAGGGTAGTAGGTGAAGTTTGCTGGATACAGGTGGTGTCTACAGGTGGTTGGTGGTCCCGGATTTCTTGAGAAAGTTGTGTTTAAAACAACAACCTTTTCCCAGTTACTGGGAGAAATACCTCCATCCTCTGACCCCAATGTTCATCCTTCTGGCATCCGCTACTAACCCTGCAAGATTGGATGGAAGAAGTGAATCCTGCGAGTCGTGAGGAAGTTACGCCGGAACAACCCAGAGCCTTCAGTTTTTTAGCTTTAGGCTCGCCGCGACCAGATCAGTACCACTGTAATTATACATAAAAGTTAAATTTAATGTATTTTTAGCAAGTAGGCACGCTCTAGATTTGCATACCTCTTTATTATACAACAACGTGGAATCTGGTATCTTGAGTCCATGAAGCTGTTTTTTTTGCCACCCATGGCTCTTGGATCAAGATAATATCCTCACCCGTTCTCCTGAGGCGGATTTCAAGTGCGGCGAAAGCCGCTTTGGAGTGATGGAGATTAATTTGGAATAGCTTCATTACCTGAGCCATACTTAATCTCCACCACCGTCGTGTTAGCTTCATCCTCGAAGTCCATTGAGAAGCTTTTGGCATCATCAAAGCTGTCAGAATCAGATCTAATTAGATCGTCTTCATCGTCAGCCTTGATGACATCATTCACTCTCTTTGGAGTCGAGGAGGATGCTACGTCAACGAGATCGGATTGGTCAGAATCTGCCTCTTGGGCTTGACTTGGGCCTTCACCGATGCTCCTTGAGGCTTCCACCTCACCCTTCGTGTACACCTTCAGTGCTACCGCTGTGAAGCCGTAAATAATGACTCCTTTGGCTTTCGCTAGGGGTTGTAAGGAGTCTTTATTGACAATGACCAACGCCTGCCGGGATTCTCCTACTACTTCCCCTAGTTTGGAAATCTTGCAATTGTGAGTTGGAAGTTGGGGATTTGACACTTTCATCATTTTGATGATCGTGTCTGCTTCGGCACGTTTCTTAGGTAGCCATACCTTAGCCAGCTAATGATTTCCTCCCTGCTTATGGCTTTCAGCTTGGCCCCCGGCCACAGACTTTCCACCTTACCTATCGCCTGCTTGTAGAGATCTACCGATTTCTGATCAGCTGTCAATTTGATGTGGTCCTGATGCCAGCCAGCGTCTCTACAGGTGGTTGGTGATCCCGGATTTCTTGAGAAAGTTGTGTTTAAAACAACAACAACCTTTTTCCAGTTACTGGGAAAAATACCCCCATCCTCTAACCCCTCATAATTCATTGCCAGAATTAAACTATCCTTAGCAATTTCATTGAAAGGGTTGGTTACTTGGTTGCTCCCTAGCAACCTAGCCTTTTTGGAACTACCCTGTGGCTCATTTTGTGACCTCTGTCTCTTGGATATAAGGCCCTTCGATGAATCTGGCATTTGTCCTCCTTGGGGCTTAACCTAGCCTACTACTGTTTTGGCTCAGGCTAAGGAGTTCTTTTGCGATGCTATTAAATAAAAAACATATACCTATTAGTTGTATTATAATGCAATACAATAAATGTGTTATGTTTAAAATTATATCATAATTAAAAAAAAATTTTTTTTGCTTAAGTAAGAATTAATATTCTAAGGTCATTAAATTGGGAAAATGTAGTTGTACAATGTGCTTGAAAGTACTTCTGGAGATATGCTGAATAGAGATGAATAATTTTGTTAAAAGTAGTACAACATCTATTGATGGGCTCATTTCTACCGAACTCTGTATTATGTTTGTAATCCATTAAATATTTAGTATTTCTAGTTTGCCTAGCACTATCGTTAAATCTAAACTTGTTATTAAGAGATTGGATAGAAATACTATTATAAAGTAAAATCAAAAGTAAAACATGATGACAATAATTGTCTACGTAAAAATAAAAAAAGCAAGTTTAATGAATTAAGTCTTGTAGTGTAACTAGTTAGGTTAGCGAAATAGAAAGAGTTATAATGATTCCTTAATGCAAATAAAAGAAATTGCTTTTGAACTGATTCGATTTTATTGGAATGAACTGCAAAGGCTGGATCCCAAACAAAGTTGCCGTATTCTAAGATGGATCGAACTAGGGAACAATAAAGAGATTTTGTCACAGCTAAGTCGCTAAATTCTTTAGCTCTTCTCTTAATGAAACCTAACATTTTATTAGCCTTTGAAATTATTAGGTCATAGTGAAGATTATAATTAAGTTTATTGTCGAGAAGAATTTCTAAATCAGTAATGCTAAAAACCCTTTCAAGAGTTACGTTATCTATTTTGTAGTCATATATTAAAGAACCACCGTTTACGTGTACGTGTAGCTAATTACATTCTGTATGTTGAGTTCTAATTTTTTGACGTGTACCAAGCTTGTAACACTGATAAACTTGATTGAAGTTTAGTTGCATCAGAATTATCTTTAACCACTTGATATATTTTTAGGTCATCACCAAACGAAATGTGAGGTATATTGCTTAGATATTCCGAAAGATTTGAAATAAAAACATTAAACAGAAGCTGGCCAAATGGCTACCTTGCGGTACACCGAAAGTGACCCCGATGGTGTTGGATAACACACCACAAAATTTAACATTTTGAGTTCTTTCTGAAAGATAAGAATTAAGCCACTCAAGAAATGAACCCGAAGTGCCAAAAGTTGATAGTTTGTTTAGCAAAGTGAAGTGATACTACTACACGATCGAAAGCTTTGCTAAAATCAGTGTAAATTGCATCAACTTAGTACCCTTTCTTCATTTCATTCAGGATTTCAGATGTATAAACCATCAGGGTCGTTGTAGTTGAACGACCTTTCCTGAAACCATGTTGTTATTCATTTAGTTTTGCATTTATGATAGGAGTAATTCTATCAACGACAATTTTTTCAAATAATTTAGGAAGGAACAGCGAAAGGATTGAGAAGAAGTGTTTTAGAATGCGTGTTATTATTGTTTGTGTTAATGTTTAAGCTTGTATTAATATATGAAATAGATTTTGGTGTATTACTACTAGAATTAGACTCTTCTTTAAAAAGTTTTATTATAGTACGTTTTTTCCATCGTTTGTAATTTATTATTTCACAAACTTTGGATTGAGGTACCGTACCATAACTTTAAAAGATTTATATTTCGGTTGAAATCTAAGATTCTTAGGAGTAATGTTAACTATTATTACTATATTTAAATTAAAGGTATTCTTTAAAAACTTACTGAGATAATTAGAAGTTGTGTAAGCTGCAAATTTAGTAAAGTACAGTGACTGGAGATCCGAATCCGGTTTAGATTCTTCTTCAGTTGACGTCGCCTTACGATCTGCAGTAATTTCTTTTTCATTTGGAAGTAGAAATTGAACCTTCTTAGTTGGCAATTTAGAAGTATTTGAAGAACATTTTTTAATTGAAGAAGGATTAGTTACAGATGGTAATTGATCTAGAGTATCAGAGCTCCAAGATTTCGAAGTAGATACGGAAATTTGTGGAACTTTTATTATTAAAAGTGTCAGTTTAGGTGAAGATAAATTGCTATTGTCGACACTGTACTGAAGTAATTAATTATATAAAGAATTGTTGACGAAGCTTGATTTTGAAGCAGTTTCAGGAATATCATGGTTCGAAAACGTGCCAGGTGAATCTTGAATTGAATAATCTGCAGATGAGATAGTTTCAAAACATAAGCCAGCGTGAGTTACATTTTTTATATTGGAGTTTATTGGTTTAAAAATAAACGCATTTTGATCTGCACTAAAGTTAAAAGGTTCATCAGTCTGAGGTCAAATATCTTTTCAGTTGCGACGTAGATACATTTGGTTGTATCTAAATGTATCAAAAGATGTATCAAGACTAGCATCTAGTTTCATACCCATATTCGAAAAATTCTTTTCTTAATGAACCTATCTGCTCATTAAATTTCTCTGCAACGTCAGTAGTAGTCTCGATAAATTTTGATAAATATTATGATGAATGATACTGATAATTGATATTGGTAAGAAAGTTTTGTTTGGTTTTGTTTTTCTGTTTTAAATTGTTTATTTTAAAGTTATTTTTATTACGTGTTTGTATATTGTCAATATTAGAAAATTTTTCTATTAAGTGTTTTATGCTATTGAAAAATTATTATTTTTGAATGCAATTTATGAAATTTATAGATTTGAGTAAACAACAGTTTCCAACCAAAACTAAATTTTAATGAATTTTAATTTTTAATTATTTAAAATTTTAGTTTTAATTTTTATTTTTTCAATACCGATAGAATATAAGCATGCATACATCCATATTTATGTTTAGAATCATGATTGTTTTTGTTTTCTTTTAGAATCAAGAAATTTTGTATCCCATACTATTTTTTGTAATTTAGATGCCACGGTAAAATATACGGACACACAAGCTACAGGGTCCCCAGTATGTATATAGTATTGTTGATATTGTATTGTGTATACTACAAAAATTAATTATTTTACATTGTACACAACACACATCTATTCAAATTTTTATACACGTTTAAGAATTGCAAAAATATCTATGATTATTTTGTGTTCTTTACTCTACATCTACATTATAATTTATAATATTTGTTGCACATTGTTGTTTTGTTAACAAGTATTTTAATATGTTCTACCTAGCGATTATTATCAACATTCCAAAACATGTTGCTGCACCCAGCGGTGGGTGCTAAAATAAACGAAAATGAGACGCAAAATTTTTATGAAATGCTACACCATAATGTAGTTAATTTGTCTATGCGTTTGGATATGTTTTTAGTATGATATGATTTCAATCACTGTTTTTTTTATTAAATTTTCAAAATTTTTGACTATCTGTTATCCGATAATTTTTAACAAACTATTTCTTTTCATTATTTTTTAACTTAGCTTAAATTTCCATATTTTAAACAAAAAATTCCCAATTGTATCTTATTATAAAATCGGGCATATTTCGACGAATATTTCAAAAAGTGATCAAGAGAAGATGGGGGTGTAAAAATGGGGTGTAAAAATTCAAAAACTCCTCGGAAATAGACTCTCGACTTTTTTTTTTAATTAAAAATAAAAGATATAATTACAAAAATATATTAAACAAATTAGTAAATAAAACATTAAATTCAGTTTCTTCAAATACAAAACAAAAATTCAAATTCCAAATGGGAACTGAAAGCTGAAAACTTTTTACAACACTTTTATTAAGGACTATAAAGATAAATTAAAGCATTTATGGTTATGCTTTAATTTATATTTATAGTCCTTAATAAAAGTGTTGTAAAAATTTTGGAATTTAAATTAGAATTAAGTACATACTTTAAATAAAAGTCGCAACATATTAAAAAAAATATATAGGTGGTGGTTTTAGCTTTTAAATGTCGCAGGTTAATTAAAAAAAGTAGTTTAGTGAAATTTGTTTAATAAATATAGGACTATTTTGAGTAAAAAAAATAAAATAGAGATAATACAAAAGAGAAAAAGCTTTACTCTAAAATAGTACAATTGGTATCCCTAATTCAAAGTAGATAAAAATGTTAATTAATAATATATAAATAAAAATCATTATCAGTTCCAAAACATCTAATGAAAAATATAGAAAAATTCATGATATTTTCATGTAATTTTATAATAATATACGTATAAAATTTATTGATTTATTTAATTTCAATTTCAAAAATTAAATATTTTTGTTTTTATCTAATTTCAGATAATTTTACAATAATCTATAAAGTTATGTATAGGATGGGAATTTAAGAAATTTAAAATTACAATTTTTAGGTACAATATACAATATTCTACTATATAACAATTGTTTCTAGGTGCTAAGATTTTTTAACTTTTAAATATGTTTAAGTTTTATTTATTTTTAATTTCTATTGGTAACGAGTTAAAAAGTTTTCTTGCGGTGCAGTTTAGACTTTCTTGTTTCATTTTCATTGTTGTTTTAACTTTAGGAATTTCAATATTTTTCTGTTTGGATAGTTATGAATATTTTTTGTCTTTTGAAGAGTTAGTTTTGATTTAGTATTATTATATAGGATATTATACATTTATTTATATTTTTAAAAGTAAATTATGTAGTTGATTTATGTATGTCCAATGTATTAATTGTTTTTTAGAAATTACCAGTACTAGTTTTTGTATTCAATTTAAATAAAGTTTTAAAGACCCTATTCATTACTATACCTTTTTGATTTTTATGAAAATTTGGGCAATGACTTTATCTGCATATATTATATCTGATTTTTTGTTTAGTGACATAATTTACAATATCTAATAGCCATAATTATAGATATAATTTTTTTCTTTAAGATCTAAGCGTAGTGGTATTATATATTTTCTTTTGCGTTTCTAATATTATATAATTAGTTTTTTTCGCATTTATACAGAGTTACATTTTGTTAAATTTTTTCTTTTACATTATACATTTTGGTTCAGTCAACTGCAGTATGTATTTAAGTCACCATTTAGTAAATTTTCAAGTTTTCTGAATGTTTTCGTTTTAGCTATAATGTTGATGGCATCTGCGTATATATAGTTTGATATAATACTATTTGAGATTATATTTAGATTTTAGCTTTCTTTATTCTCTCTTCGAAGTTTTCTTTTGTTTTCTATATAAATAAAACTACTTTTTAATAAATCCAAAACATTTAATTTAACAAAATTCAAAATTTTTCTTAAAATAAAATAGGTACTTAAAATAAAAAAACAAAATATAACATTTTACCAAAAATATAATAGTCAGAAACATTTTGTATTTTATTCCATAATCAAAGATTCCATAGTAAAACGATTTCAACAATTCTTTTTACAAATATTAATGAAGGCATTTTATAGGCATAAAATATTGAGCATTAATAAATTTAGGACATATTTTTTTAATTTATGGAAATTTCTTATTGTATAGCGTAGATATCTCTTTAATTGAGTTATGGCCAATTCCTATTATTGTCAATTATTATACCAAGATATTTAAAGCAATTTAAAAATTGAATGGTGAAGCATTCAGTACAATGTTCAAAAGAACTATTAACTAGTTCGCAAATTTCATTTAAACTCCTTAGTTTGAACTGCTAAAGTTATTATTCGTTATATAAAGTAATCTTTATTAAAATCAACATCTCTCAATTTGATCGTCTGTTTTATATATTAATATAAAAATATTAATATATATTAAGTTTCACAGTTTAATCTGCTTTCCATAATATTTAATTTATTTTTCAAATTTTAATTTTCACTTTCAACTTTCAAAATTCTTAATTGTGTTTCTAGATCATTTATTTTCATCATTAATTCCCTATAAATAAGTTGCGAATTTGCAATGTTTTGTTGCTAGGTGATGCACTCTCACTCTCATTAATTTGTGAAGATATCATAGAAGAACTAAAAGCGTTTGAATTATCTGGTAAGTTTGTGTTCTCACTTTCACTTTTATTTTTAACTTTAATTTTTTTATGTTCATCCTTATTTCTGTTGCTTTTTTAATGTTGAAAAATAAAAGGAATAGTAATAGTATTAGTACTTGGTAAATATAGAGATTTGCGTCTAATAACAGTGCACTGGTCACATCGATAGCTATTACCACTATTTGTTTCTTACAGAATTATTCAATATTTTCCATAATTTTCACTCCGTCATTTTAAATACTTCTATTAATATAAATAATGGTAAACTACCTTTGGCACACAAATTAGGACAAGAATAGGACTATGGAATATAAGAACAATGAGAGAACAACCAAGATTAGCGCAAATTGAGAAAGAATAAAAAACCTTGGGTTAAGTGAAGTTAGATGGCCAGAATGTGGAGAAATCATTACTGCAAACAAGAATGCACTCTTATACTCGTAAAATCAAACAGGAGAACACGGGGTGGGAATAATTATCGAAAGAATATTAAAAAAAGCCCTATTATCATGAAAATCGTTCTCGAATAGAAAATAACCGCACGATTTCACTCAAGAATAGGTAAGATAACCATAGTTCAGTGTTTCAGAGTTGGAGAAAGATTAAAAGGAGTGTGTGAAGAACATGACTTGTTAATAGACGGCACAATATTTCCACACAAGGCAATACAGAAATATACTTGGGTTTCTCCTGATTCTACAACAAAAAATTAAATAGATCACATATGTATTAATCGGAGATGGGTCAAGTCAATATTGGACGTAAGAACATGGAGAGGGGCAGATGCCCAGAGTGACCATATGCACGTAAGTGCTGACACAAAAATCAAATTGGCCGCCTTAAACTCAATGGAAAACTCGTAAGAAAACATCACTTTGTATCCAAAAGGTGAAATCAAATAATACAAAAGAAGAATTTGTATCACACATGCAACAAGAGTTTAGCAAGCTACAGAATATAACGCAAGACCAAATTCAAAACATATATTGCAAGTCGGCGAAGAAGTCCTGGGAACCTTTAGTTAGACCTGAGAGAAAAGAATGGATATCAGAAGAAACATGGGCAACCATAGAATAAAGAAAAAATATAAAGCTGCAGTTATTAACAAATAATAACACAGAGCTGAGAAACCGGCACAAAAAAATCTGCCGGAAAATTAAGAAATTGGGCAAAAGAGAGAGACAAGAGAAGAATTATACAGCAATATCGCAAGTGAAGCTCAAATGGCAGAACAGAATAATAGCCGAGTATTATATAGAAAAATGGATATATGCACTTTAGAATCAGGATTTTTTTTACGAGGAAAGGTGGGAAGAATCGAAAGCCACCTAGGGAAAATAAGAATTAGGAAATTTGGGATTAAGATGGATAATTGTACACATATGGATTACCAACTTTAGGGAACACATGCGATGGTATATGGTTCCACAAACAGGACGTGTGCTGACAAACGAATCGAAAATCTTTTTATATTGTACACATGAGTCACTAATTTTGGGAAGCACATAGGATGGTATATGGTTCCAAATCCACGATGTGCGTATGCAAACGAATTTCCATAAGTTGTGTTACGCCATGTAGGGATGGGCATCTATTACGCTTCTTGTTTCGCGGTGAAAAACTTCAGTGAAGGCATCAATTGTTTAATTTCTTTAGAACAGGTACGTACTCCTACGTGGTATCTATAAAATAAGGTCAATGACCAAACTGTACGGCGGTAATTTAGTGGAGTGAACGATGAGGTAACACTGGGATAATTAATAAGATGAATAGCTCTATTTTGCACTTCATCGAAATATCCCAGCACTGTTTGTGGCTCCTGCCAAAATGTGTGCATTGTACTCCATTTTCGGCCTAAAGTACTTAGAAAGTAAGCTTTGCAGCGATACAAAAAATTCAAGCACTTAGCTGGATCTTTGGCTATACCAAAAATATGATTTGACCAAATCAATTTTTAATTCAGCTCGATACTCGAAATGCTGAAATCCGTTGAATGTTGCAGAGCTTCAGCTTGAAATACCAGATTCGACATCGAGATTGCGATTTTTCGCCAGATCAAACAGCATTGAGTTTTTTTTTTTGTATTAAAATCAACTCTGTTGACTTCGCCCCATGAAATTTTTAACTCTTGTGTTAATCTGATAAATGATTAACGTTACAGGCTAACGTGCCTAGACCTAATGCTTTGCATTTTGCAAAATAGAGCATCATACCAAACTCGGTCGAAAGTTTTAGAAATATCCCGAGCCACAACATCAGGCTCATCAGGATGGTGAAGACTGATGTTAAGCTTCTTGCAAAGGTTAGTCATGAGATGACCGGTTGAACGACGGGTTCTGAACCCGTATTATCGATCATGAAGCAAACCTTTGCTACTCAGGTATTTCAAAAGCTTTTGGTTGATAATTTTTTCCATTATTTTCCATTACTACCGTCAACAAATACCAATAAGAAACAAAGACGACATCCCACTCACCTCTACTCAAGAACAATTAACTAGATGGATAGAGCATTTCGAAAAAAATCAATACCCAAGATACAGAAATAGAAGAATAAGAAACTAATATTAGAGAAGACAAATCGAGTATGGATCACCAACCCTTAGAGTAATAACAGAAGCTATAAGAAAATTAAAGACAAACAAAGTTGAATGAATTAATGGCATACCAGCTGAACTGTTAAAAGCTGGGGAGATTACATATGCCAGAGCACTAAAATCAATAATAGAAAAAATATGGAAAGAAGAAGAAATTCCACAAAAATGGAAAATGGGAATAATTATCAATTGCCCAAGAAAGGAGATTTGACGGAGTGCAGAAACTGGTGGGGAAGTGTTAAACAGTATAACAATGATTACAGCCCTAATAATTTAGACCAAAATAGTGGGAAAATTAGACAACGGTATGAGAGAAGAAGAAGCGGGTTTTCGACAGAACCGAGGGCGCACCGAAGATGCAAACACGATAAGATTAATAGTCGAACAGTCAGTAGAATTGAATATCTCACTATATTTAACAGTCATAGACTTCGACCACGCTTTCACCACAGTCAAACGCACCGCGATTTGGGCCGCACTTAAGAAACATAGAATTCCAGTAAAAATCATAAGCATTATACGATAATGCAAGTTCAGTTGTATCGCATAATGGTAAGCTGAATACTCCAATCACAACAACAGTAGAAGTAAGACAAGGATGCCCCTTATCCCCACTGTTATGCATCACAGTGCTCGATAAGTGCATGAAAGTAATAACAGCACTACGCAAAGGAATATGCTGGAATATGCTGATGACATTGTTCTATTAAGCCACTCAGCGGAAGAAATTCAGACCACCATCAATAAATTGCCAGAAGAAGCTAAAAGAATAGGTCTTCGAATAAACATAAATAAGACCAAGTGCATGAAAATCAACAAAACAAGCCAAGTACCTATAGGCACAATATCCAAATATAAGAGGTATCAGAATTTGAATACTTGGGAAGCATATTAACGACAGATGGTGGTGCAAATAGAAATATAGAACACAAAAAAGCCCCAAGTACGTTCGAAAGGCTATGGTCAATGTGGAAGTCAACATACATAGCACGTGGAACGAAAATTAGAATCTTCGAGGCATGTATAAAATCATTATTGCTATATGGAAGCGAGACGTGGCTTGTATCTAGAAATAATATACAGAAACTGCAAGTCTTTGTAAATAAATACTTTAGAATAATATGTCGCATATTCTGGCCAAGGCTAATAATGAACGAAGAGCTTTGGGCAATGACGAGGCAAGAGTGGACATTGGTCCAAATAAGGAAAGAAAAATGGAAATGGATTAGTCACATTCTAAGGCGCCCGACAACATCAGTGGCACGCCAAGCTCTAGAATAGAATCCCCAAGGTAGAAGAAATGGGAAGGCTGAAAACAACCTGGAGAAGAACTTTTCAAAGAGAAAGTGACCTATCTGGAAAAAACATGGTCGGAAATAAAAAGATTAGCGCAAAACAGACATAATTGGATAGGCTATATGGAAGGGGAATAATAAGGAAAAAAAATTAATATAAATGGCTATCATTGAAAACGCAATCGCAGTTGGGGCGGAAATAATTCAGTTCGGTATTTATTCCCGCCGCAATAATTTCACTATCATTGAAAACGCATAACAAAAGCGAAGCGGTGAACTTTTTTAACATTGGAATTTCTCAAAAAAGTTTACCACATATTTTATTTACTAATATCCCACGACCTAACCTTCTCACGCGGGAGTTGCTATTTCTTAATATTTTTGTGTATATTTTATTTTATTTTAATTACCAAAACAAGGTTTGTACATATTTAAAAAAAAAAAAAAAAGACAAAAATTATAACATTGATATTGAAAATACAGCAATTCTTAATAATTAATTAATATGTATAATATTAAAAATATGTTGACGACTTAAAAAATAAAAGTTATACAATACAAAATTTGATTACCTACATAAAAACTTAAATTCTTAAGTAAATTTTATAATTCTTAATGATATGTAAGTATGTAAACAATAAACAGTACTACTAAAAAGAAAAGAAAAAAATAAAAATAAAACATGATGACATAATCAATATATGCTTTAAATACTTAATGTAGAATTATGAATGTACGGACATAATTGTGAAATTAAATTACAAAAACTTTTTTGTGAAAATTAATACAAAAAAAAAAAAATTATACATTTGAATAAATTTATGAAAAGTATATTTATGAATTGGTTAGAATTAATTGTCTGAGGTCAGTAAATTGAAAATGTGTTGATGTAAAGTGTTTTTGAAGGTATTTCTGGAAACTGCTGAAGAATAGAGATAACTGATTTTATTGGATGTAATACAACATCTGTTTATCGGTTCATTTCTTCCGTATTCTGTACTGTGTTTATATTCCACTAAAAATTTCGAATATCTTGTTTGTCTAACTCTATCATTAGGTCTAAATTTGTAATTAAGAGATTGTATAGCAATATTATTATTTAGAATGTCAAAAGTAACACATGATGAAAAAATTTGTCTACGTAAGGACAAGGGGAGCATGTTTAAGAATTTAAGCCTTGTTGTGTAGCTAGGAAGATTTAAAAAGTCTGAAGGGTTATATTGGTTTCTTAATGCAAATAGAAGAAACTGTTTTTGAACTGATTCAATTTTGTTAGAATGAACCTGAAAAGCTGGATCCCATATAATACCGTATTCTAATATAGAACGAACTAGCGAACAATATAGTGTTTTTGTCACAGCTAAGTCACTAAATTCTTTGCTCTTCTCTTAATGAAACCTAACATTTTATTTGCTTTTGAAATTAAGTGGTCATAGTGCAGATTAAAGGTAAGTTTATCATCAAGTAGAATTCCAAGATCATTAATACTAAAAACCCTTTCAAGTATTAGATTATCTAATAAAATACAGTAGAAATCTAATTAATACAGTAAAGAACAACGTTTACGGGTAAAACTGATAACCTTGCATTTCAGTATATTGAGCTCTAATTTATTGGTTATACACCAATCATGTAATGATGATAAGCTTAATTGAAGTAAAGCTGCATCAGAACTGTCATTTACGACTTGATATATTTTTAGGTCGTTAGCAAAGGCTATGTGCGGTATGTCACCCAAATATTCTGAAAGATCGGAGATAAATATATTGAATAAAAGTGGCCCTAAATGGCTAGCTTGATGTACACCAGAAGTAACCTCGATTATATTGGACAATATACCTTGATATTTAACGTTTTGTGTCCTTTCTGATAAATAAGAGTTAAGACATGCAAAAAAAGAAGCCGATATACCAAAAGTTGTAAGTTTGTTTAGCAAAGTGTAATGATCTACACGATCGAATGCTTTGCTAAAATCAGTGTAAATTGCATCAACTTGATATCCTCTCTCCATTTTATTCAGGATTTCAGATGTGTATAACATAAGGTTCGTTGTAGTGGAACGACCCTTTCTGAAACCGTGTTGTTGTTCGTTAAGTTTGGCATTTATTACAGGAGTAATTTTATCGACAACAATTTTTTCGAATAATTTTGGAATAGTCGATAGAATGGCTATACCTCGATAGTTTTCTACTGATGATCGTTCACCTTTTTTGTAGATGGGAGTTAAATGAGAGGATTTCCACACATGTGGAAAAACACCATTCGAAAGCGATTTATTTAAAACGAAATGAAGAGGAGTAATTAGATAATGAGTACAGCTAGGTCAGATCCGGCACCCTTCTTTGTGTCAAGGCTTATAATAGCTTCATAAATGTCCCTTTCGGAAAGATACAGATCTGTAATTAACAAATTGGAGCTATTAGGTAAAGAAATAGCAACGATATCAAATTGTTCTTTTGGACGTTAAACTTTTTGAAAACTGTCAAAAAAAAAGTTACAAATTGTTTTCGGGCAAGAGGAAAAAGTATTGTCCTTGGACATTGAATTAGGGTAGCCGAATATTTTTCGTTTAATGTTGACAAATTCGAAAAATTTTTTGGGATCACTAATTAATTTGTTACCTATACTAATGACATAGTTTTCATAGGCTGTATGAGCTTTCAGTTTGAATTCATTAGCAAGCAGTTTGTACGAATTCAATAAGTTATCGTTTGGTGCTATTGTGTGTTTAATTTTCTTGTATATTTTATTGCGGTGGTTACGCAAAGTCCTAAGTTCTCTATCTAACCATGGTTTCGTTGTTTTGTTTTTCTTACGGATTTTAGGTACAAAAACATTTATAATTTCAAAAATTTTTAAATAAAAGATAGAGATTATTGAGTTGATATCCTTTTGTGCTAACAGTTTGTTCCAGTTAGTCGATGATAAAGCATTATTAATGCTTTGGTAGTCAGCATTACGGAAATCATATACAATTTCATTATTGTAAGTTTTGCTCGAGAGTGGAATGAAAGTAGAGAACTCAAAGATGATTGCGTTATGATGATTAGTGTTAGTAAAAGATTATCTGCATCATCAGCGAGCTTTACCACCACTCTATCATATGCATTTGAAAATGCAAGATCTAACCATTTATTATTGTTGTTGGGATAACTAATAATCTGCTGTAAATCATTGCCATAAAACTCACTAATAAGACCGAAATCAATCTCATCCTGGAAGTTAATTGGTAATAGCAAATCGTCAGAATCATCAACAACAAAAGAAAGAGCCGGACGATTAAAATCGCCAAAAACTAAAATTGAGTCCTCCTCATGCATATTTAAAATGATATTATGATATACACTATACAATTCAGAATAAGAAGAATTGTCAGAGTTCGGAGGGAAATAAACAATACCTAGGTATACTTAAGTTACTCGTACCTAAATTAATTTTAATAAATTGGTGTTCAAATGATTGAAAAGTACTAGTAATTACAGGTACACTAGGTAAGTGTACCTACCTACGGCAAATAATACACCACCACCTCGCGAACTATTAGTAAACTTATAATTACGATCGCTCCTGTAAATGGACCAATTACCATCAAGAATTTCTTTGTTTCTAAACGATTCATTAAGCCATGTTTCAGCTAGAGCTAGTACATTAAAATTGCATGACTTAGCATCAATATAAAGTTTTTTAAGCTTTACCACTACAGTTATGATCAAAAATTTTAATGTTATTTATCTGGTTAGTATTTTGAGAGGTTTTTATTTTATTTATCGAGTTAGATAAAGAGATGAGATTTGCATATTTACTTGGAGTTCGAACGAAAAAACTGGTTGTAGTTCTCACGAGATTGATTTAGGTGATTATAGTACTGTCGCAATGACTACGATAAGCCTTAAGGTCCTCTTCCACCTCTTTTGTTGTGAAGCCTATATCTTTGTGGTATCTAAGGTAAAGATTATACAAATTTTTGAATTTAGATGGTAGGCCCTCATTGTGGATGAGAACGGATAAGTGAGTTCTTGTTTTACCCTCTATAACGCGATTATATGAATCGTTTATGTAAATAAGCAAGGAAAAGTCTTACATTATGAAGAATTTTCCCATCTCTAAACCTCATAAAGCTCATCTCTAAACCTTGATATAGTCGGAGGGGTAAGACCATATACAGGGTCATCATACAAATTGTTGTAACAAAATAAAATAAAAAGATTAAATGGCGAATTGTAAATACATACATACATACATATTTTTACTATACCTTAAGCAAGTCAAGATAAATGTGAATTTTTTACATTCACATTCACATTCAAGTTCAACTAACACAGCATTACACCGTATTCTTCAAATACGATGAATAGTTGAGGTGTCAGTAACAAAAAAGAAAAAATAAACAAATACAATGATATACAATAAAATGTACATAATAAAGTTAATATTAGTAATTGTTTACCTTATTAAACAATTCTTAAGCTTACGTTTTAAAATTAATTTACTGTCAGTAATATTAACACTAGAGGAGTTCACAGTCACTGTACGTAGCATTCTTATAATGGGTTCAAATATACTGTAAACTGTGGAGTGGAAAGGTACAGTAAACCAAATTTAGCCTACTCACATAACTGGATAATCTAAATGGATCAGGCCAATTGTACTGGCATAAAACAAAGCGCAAGAAGCACTTCTAAATAGCCGCAATTCTGCCAATGTCAAGGCTAGAATATGGAGATCACACCTGACATGCATACTCAAGTATGGGTCTCAAATAAGTTCCATAAAGTAGTTCCGACTGGTGAGGATCCTGAAAGTCGCCTGTCAAGCCTTTAATGAAACCCAAGGCTGAATTAGCCTTATTAATTATAGACTCATAGTGAGCATTGAAATTAAATCGCTGTTTGAGAACAATACCTAAATCACGTACAGTGTTAGGTCTGCGCAGTATAGTCCCGTTTAGGATATAAGTAAACTTAGAAATCTGATCGTCCTTTTTCCTATGAAAAGATATTACTTCACATTTACTAGCATTAAGCTCCAAGTTATTAAATTTACACCACTGCGAGAAGCTATCCATATCAGTCTGAAGAAAAGTTCAGTAGGATACATCCAAAATCTCTTGACTACTTAGTGTCATCGGAAAAGCATTTCCTGAAGGAATCTCTAACAAGTGAAAGAGCATCATTCGTTGCTACTAAAAAATTAAGTGGACGTAAATGGGACCCCTGGGGCCGATATGGCAACATATACGTCAAACACAGCTGATCGAATCAAACCTGCTCTCACGCTCTGATAAATAAGAACCTAGCTACTCTAAAATACATAACGAAAATCCAAAGGCTTTATGTTGGAGTAGAATAACATCATAAAGAATCATGTCGAACGCTTTGCTGACATCTGTGAATATTGTATCTACCTGTTTACCCTTCTCCATATAAATAATGGAACGAGAAACAAAGGGTACCATATTAGTAACCGTCGATTTACCCCTCTGAAAGCCATTGTAGTATATCTTGACTTGCTCACAAAATCATTTCCATAATTGTAGATTAAACATTACCAAAATAATTTTAAATTAAAATTAAATAACATAAAATTGCTGACCTAACATTTTGTGTGGTCACACTTTCAATTACAAACATCTGTTTATTTTTGTATCGTACAACATCACTTGTGTACTTACATTAAATGTTAAATAAATTTTATTTACATACAATATATTCAATAAAGAAGATCAAATTATATCTTTCGTTTAGATTTTTAAACGTTATGATTTGTGAATGATTCATTTTTGTATGCAATTATATTTTTGGTAATATTTTGCTTAATTATCACATATGGAAATTGTATTGTAGAAAGGTACTAGGTCAATATATTATATTATTTGTCCCAAATAATTTCTGTGTATCAAAGCAATAAATTGTTATAATTTATTGACTTTGATAATTTTAGTATTGAGATAATGTAAATTAAAATAGTATAAATAGTAAGACTTTTGAAAATAAAGATCAGAATTATTTTGGAGTCAAACCCGAATAGTTTTCCTGAGCAATTAACTTTGTTTGCTTTATTTTATTATTTTATATTTATTTTATCTGAGCAATTAGCTTTGCTTGTTTTATTTCACTTTTATTAATTTAAATTAATTTAAATTAAAAGGTTTGCATTAAAATAAGGAAAGGGCAATTTAGTTTGCCATATTGATCAGCGGTTACTGCGCTGGATAAATATACGGTAAATTTTATGTGTGCCATTAGGAAAGACTAATAACAGCACGTTAGCCGCATACATACAATTAGTTAGCAAAAAACATTAAACATATATATATATATAACATCAAATTTATTACACTATATTAGGATGAATTAACCATAGGTTCATAGAACTCATAGAAGTAATTTGACAGAATTTTTCAAACAACTTCGGCAAACAAGACATCTTAACGATAGGCCGGTAATTGAGTACGTTAGAACTTGTCGCTTTTTTGTGAACGGGTATAATGAAAGTTGTTTTCCAATAGGCGGGAAATGTAGCACATCGCAATGAAAGATTAAAAAGAGCAGTAATAGGAGAGGTCAGAATAGCCGAAAATTCTTTGATAGTTATAGCAGACAGACCATCAGAACTATACGAAAAATCATCCATCAAATATTTATAAGAAAAAACCAATTCAGATGCCAGAACAATATCATTAATTTCGCACAATCGCGATGAATCGATAGAAAAAACTTGTTCAGCATAAGATTGATCAACCGAAAAATTAGTTTGACTGAATGTTGAAGAGAAATAAGAGGAAAACATATTAGATATGATTCTGGGATCATTTGATGATTCATTAAGATGTTTCAGAGTTGATGGGTAACGTTTCATATTAATAAACTGCTAAAAGTTGCGTGGCTCCCTAAATACATTGATTTTAATTTCTAAGAGATAATCCCCATAACACTACTTGCATTTGTTTTGAAATTCAACAAAAACATTTGTAAATAGTGAGTAATGAACCAGAGTAGTAGATTTCTATTAGATTTTGCTCCATGCTGAATTCTTCCTATTTCTTAAAGGGCGAAGCTCGGCATTAAACCAAGGGGGGATTCTCGAAGAGAAAACACTAACAATCTCGCATAAATAAATTAGTACAACTCTCAATATTTGAAGTCAAAAATAAATAAGAAATCAATGTCTGCCAACAAGTGACCTAACAACCATGTTAGCCTTTTAAAGTTTAATTTCATAATGTTTTCAAACGAAGAGCAACTATTAGTAGAATTAAAGACAAAAGTTATTAACAATGGTGGATCATAACTATCAACATTACAAAAACATAAGTCTGTATTCTCAACGAACGTACATCTGGTTTCAGAAGTGAAAACTAAGTCCAGCTGTTTTTGATTATTATGCACCACTTGGCCAATCTGCTGAAGTCCACAAGAAATAATAGGTACGTAGCAATTAATTACGTATAACCTCTTACCATCATAAGGAATTTGCAAGCAAATAAACTGGGGAGGCCGTCAATGTTGGGGATAGGAAATTCACAAGTTTCAAAATTAGAGCGAATAGCAATTAAAACTTCTCCATCACGTTCTTCCAAGGAGGCGTCGTGACGATCCTTAGAATACACCTGAAAGTCAGATGAAAAAAGCTCATTATTACTAAAACTACCATTGAAACATGTTTCAGTTAAATCAAAGCTATCATGAGGAAACGCGTGCGAGATTAAAAAAAACGGTATTAGTTTTAGTCCGGAGGCCTCTTACGTTTTCGCCTCCGGACTAATATGTTGCATATGTATTAAGGAAATTCAAAACTCAGCTGTTCAAAAAAATTAACTGAATGTGACAGCTGTAGTTAAATATATATTAATACATATTTTTGTATGATCTTATAAAACAATTACAATTTCGTACAAAACAGTTTAGTGTTTTGATATTAATAAAACAAATAAAATAAAAAGTAATTTAAAGAGTTGCAAAAATATCAAGTTTTAGAGCACATTTAATTTCGTAAAAAACAGTTCAGTGTTTTCATATTATTAATAAATAAAAAGCAGTTCAAAGAATGGCAAAAATGTCAAGTCCCTCTAAATTGTATGAATCCGCAATAAAATTACTTCGGATAACATGCCCTTGTAAAGATCAATTAAATAAATAAATAAATATTATTTGTAATTTATACACAAAAAAAATATTATGCTTCCATCCGGAATCGTATCTGCACACTAGCGTGTTAGAGTCAGACACACTAAATATGTACTAATAAGAAAAAATGAAAAAACACTATACAAATATTTTTTAACTAAATTAAGCTAACTTAATGTAAAAAGTTAAATTCTTATAGTAATAAGAATTTATCGTGCACGAAAAAAACGAAATAAAAAATAAGCGATTTGAAATTGAAACCAAAGAATAAAATATCCATTTACCCACTACACACAATTCCAATTTCAGTTCCCGTAATAAAATTACATTATAAAATATATAGTGCTGTTCTTTTTTTTATAATATGTTTGCACTATGTGGATACAAAAAATAGAAAAATATATTGCACCTACTCTTGAAAATAGACTTTTTTGTTGTATGAAAAATGCATTAGATTTGTAAAACAGAGTGAAACTATTTCCTATAACTATACTTTGATTACAATAAAATTTGGAAAAAAATTCTTTTTAACAAAAAAATAAATCAAAACAAAATAGATTACCCATTACAATAGATTACCCATACTCATAAACAAATTATAATAAAATATTCTTGCTTCATATAATAAAATATTTGTTTGGTTTCTTTATATTCAAATCTATAAAATCACATTTTAAAATTATTTAAGACCATTTTCTTTATATATGCATATATGGGTATGTATGTATATCAACACAAAATAAAATCAATTTAAAATAAAAAAAATCAATTCGAAAAAATGAATGAATGAAAAAATAATATTTTTTTTTGTTTTCTTTTTGACATTTCTTTCCCCGTACGGTAATGTATCTAAATTTGAAAAAAAATATTTCCAATGAGAAATTATATCTATACTGTATACATTGTAGCTATGTATATCTTTTTTGTTTCAATAATAGAACACATCCAACACAACACTTTAAAATGAATGCGGTTACTCATCATTTTTCTGGACAAATATAAATATTTAGAGGAATTTAAAAATTGAATGGTGAAGCATTTTGAATTACATTAAATAGAATTTTCAAAAGAAATATTAACTAGTTCGCAAAACAGTGAAAAACAACAATTTTTGAATACATAATTCAGTTTTATTTATTTTGTTTTAAAATAATTAGTTACAGAACCCGGTTTTATGCTAAATGAAGATTTTATAGCACCTTCTTTCATAGTTTGTAAATACTAATATTTCATAATAATTATTACCATTTGTTTTAGACCAATCTAAGAACAAATTACTTGATTTAATTTACAAATTAATTACAAATTAATGATTTACTATATCTTTAACATTAAATTGCGATTTTTATGTTACAGTAATATCTTCTTCCTCACTTTTTTCATCACTGTCATCATCATTTGGCAGTGTTTTAATCTTATCTTTATTCCACTCTTTTACTGTTTGCACATTATGATTTATATCTTTTTCAATTTCATTAAAAAGCTCAATAGTATTGGCTAAAGTTGAATAAAACTAAATTAGATACTGATACAACATATTCTTTTAATGGTACATTATCTAGAGCAGTGATGCGTAAACTTTTTCGGCCTGCGAGCCCCTCTTTAAATAAAAAAATTGTTCGACCCCACCTATTAAAATTTATTAAAAAAATCAATAAAAAACTTCTCAAGTAAAATTTTTAATAAAATTTTTAATTCAATATTTATATATTTTATTAAAAAAAAAGTTGTAAAAAATTAAAAAATAACACTAATTCCGATTTATGTTTAAGAAAAAATTAGTTAGAAGGGTGAGCCTGTATTTCAGATGTTATTTGATCGAAATTTGGTTGAATTGTAGATAGATATTCACATATCATCTTGCGGTTTTTATAGCCACTAATTTTAAAAATCCTGTCTCACATAATTACATAGAAGCAAATGGGAGCAATGTCAGTATTGCCTTTTCCGATATTTTTGTATATTCGTTTTGAATAAACGCCCAAATTTTGGCACATGATGAAGTATTGAATTGAACGCGTAGTGTTTCATTGATTGATATGTCGATAAGTTGTGTTCTTTTTGCTGAATATTAAGTTCTGAACTAGCAGAAATTGAAGAAGAAAATGGGAAAAGGAATCCAGTCCAGCTCTTTTTTATTTAGAAAAATTTTCTATTAGTCTTGAGAGATGGGAAATAATCATACTCTTCTTGAAGTCCAATATTATATTACTAATAAATTTAGAAAAACACTGTAGCATTTCAATCTTATTAATATGAAATTCGCTTTTCCAAAAAATAAGTTTCTTTTTAAAAGCTTCTATTTTATAATAAAGTATTAATATATTTAATTCTCGTCCTTGCAAGCTCAAATTCAAATCATTAAGTTTTTCAAATATATCAACAAGATAACTAAGTTTTTGAAGCCATTTTTTCAAACAAATTCAGAATAAACGGGGTTTTTATCATATGAAAACAAAAAAACTTCAGCTTTAAGATAAAAGAGGCGTCGTAACACTTTACTACGAGACAATCATTTTACTTCTGTATGTAAAAGAAGCGTCTCATAATAACCCATTTCATTGCAAGGTATAGTATAAAGATTCTACTATTTAAGCTTCCACTTTTTATAAAATTGATCACGCTAACATACAATACAATGATTATAAACTATATTTGGTGCAATTTTCTTTATTATATCTTTAAACCCTTATTATATTAATGCTTATCTTATTAATGCAGCTGCTTAGTCATCAGTTGTTCTTCCCATCAGAGTTTCCAAAAGAGCATGTCTTTTAAAAAAAATTCATTCTTATAAATTAACTCTGGCTGTTTCGTTTCTAAATGCTTCTCCAATTTAGCAAGCTTCATACTTTCGGTGGCTAATTTTTGGAAACATATAACGCATGATGGACGTTGTTCATCATTGATAACGGTGTAAGTAAATCCGTATTTGATATATTCCTCTTGATATTTCCTATATTTTTTCATTCCTTTTACATTAGAAGATGTTGACTCTTCATTAGATCTTTGTGACTGAACTTTACTTGAAGTAGGATTGTTTATACTTTCAGACGATATTTTTCTCACTTTATTGGCTTTTGCAGTTTCACAAACAACATAGTTATCATTTTCGTTAGTTTCTGAACGACTAGGTCTAATTACCCATTTTTCCATAGTTAACGTTGTCTTCTTTTATCAAAATATGAAAATAATGTGTACTAACGTGCAAATACAAAATCTCTGAAAAAAAATACTGCTAAAGCGACTACACAACGAATACTACTAAAACGACTAAACTTAAAACACAAACAATGAGTTCTGAATGTTATCAATTAAAAATGAAATCAA
Source organism: Poecilobothrus nobilitatus (assembly GCA_947095535.1). Lineage (NCBI taxonomy): Eukaryota > Metazoa > Arthropoda > Insecta > Diptera > Dolichopodidae > Poecilobothrus > Poecilobothrus nobilitatus. The sequence goes on from OX352772.1 coordinate 271,400,022, forward strand.
ACACAGAATACTAGATTAAAAAAAATCAATTTGAATTATAGCGCCAAAATTTTGTGATCTGAAATAAAAAAAATATTTGTACATTCATTCTAACGTTCGTCTTTTGTAAGAGTTGAAAGCAGAAAAAGAACAAAAAAATAAATTATTCTATATACAAATTTTAATCATATTTATGTTGATATATGCATCTTGCAAATTTTTAAAGTTGAAAGCCCTTGCATAAAAAAAAGTGTGTAGTTACACAAAATTTAAAGAATATTTTTATTAGATATTTCAAAATGATAAAACCAATTTTTTTCGACCCCTCTGGAGTTTTTCGTCAGCAATACTTTGCGCATCATTGATCTAGAGAATCCCGGTCGCTATCATCACAATTGCTTCTAATAGAAGAAAAATTTTATTCTTATTTCTGTATTTAAAACTTTCGCCCATGCAATATAAATATTTAAAATTGCATCCTTTAAGTTTATTTTTTTAAAATGGGTTCCAGAAAAAAACAGGTTCCAAATCCAAATCTTTCAATTATTCATGACAACGAATTTCTGTAATAAAGTTTAAATCACCTTATAATATGTGGATCAATTTGTTCGATTAGCGACCTACAATTAGGTGGAACAAACATTACTTCTATTTTACCATTATTGCTCACAAGATCAGTTGGATGGCATGGTGCATTACCTAATAATAGTAGAGCATTTGATGATAACTTATTTTCTTTTTGAAATTTTCGTACTTCTGACACAAATGATTCATGAAACCAATCCTCAAATAAAATATCGTTTATCTAAGCTCTGGATTGATGTTTGTATATGACAGGTAAAGTAAAATGTTTAAAGCACCGTGGTCTTGCATATTATCCTATTACGAAAGATTTAAGGTTTCAACACAACATAAATGTTATTCGAATTTTTGCTGAGTTTTTATCTGGAGCCGATTTTTTCACACATGATATAAACGTCTTCTCAGTAAGCAACTTTCAAAACATGCTGGATTTGTCGGCATAATAAATTTCGTCATTCGTAAGATTTTTAAATAAAATTTTTTCTTGCAGCCGTTCCTGAAATGGTTTTATAAGTTCTGGTTGCGTTGACAATTTTTCACCGGAAATGGATAGCAATCTAATTCCAAAACATTTTTTGAAGTTATTTAACCATCTTTCACTAGCGTTAAAGCTTTTTGAAGTATCGTATAATTTTTCAAAAAGTAGCAACGCTTTTCTTTTTATTATTTCTCTATTAAGGGGAACAAATTTTACTCTTTGGTGGTCAAACTACTCATTTAATTCTTTCTCCATTTCTGGAAATTCTGAACACTCGCTCGAAATGTTTCGTTTTGATATTTTTACGTAGAAAATTTTGTTTAATTGTGTCTCTCTTTGATTTAACATACGACTGATAGTAGACTTATATTTACACCTTTAGCCGAATCATTTATTGTTTTCACGTTTTGCTTAAAATTTCAGTAACTTTTTTTGCATATATATTAAAAAAAAAAAAATTTAAAAATTACTGAACAAAATTTTGAAATTTGAATTCAATTTTTAAACGAACTGCTAAGTCATATACAATTTTAAACAAATTTGTTATGATTTTTTAATGTTTGTAGATTTGTAGTGTCAAAATACATTATTTCTATTCAGATATCGAGAACTACAACACCTTAGCGAAATTTTAAAGAACATTTTTCACAGGTGATATTTTTATCAGATCATTTAAATGTTCCATTTGTTCAGATTTGATAAAAATACTACACGGTTTGAAAACTGTCATTTTGATTTTAGTAAATGTAAATTTTATTTTATATTATTTTTTAATGAACTTTTTAAATTTATTTTTAATAAATTATAAGAGAAAAATATTTTTGACTATTTTTTTTAAATATAACATATTTTACTATACTCAGTCTCTACATGTTTATTCCCAGCACCTAAAACGTGATCTAAGCATACTTTCATTAAATAACAACTCTTAAATACTCGTATGAACCTTTTAACCTTTTGCATAGTACTTATAATTATTTTAACTTTTCATTATTTTTAAATAAATATAAAAATTGTACATATGTAGTTACTTTAGCTACCGCAAGCCTTAGTTTAATAATTGCAAACTTTGTCTTATTTAATCTTATAAATTATATTATATATATAAATTAAATGCGCAATTAGTGCTTAATTTAAAAGTTCTAGAATTTATTTTTGTTTTTTTAATAAGTTTATTTATAACCTACATTAATTTTTAGAAGGCCTGGACATTGAGAGAGGAAAGCTAAATAGTAGTCCTTTTTTTCAAAAAAAAATACACGTAGTCTTATGGAAAAAAATAGTAGTCCTCCTAGAAATCTGGAAATAACACAAAAACTACAGATTTTTTTTAATTTCGTCCTAAAGGAGCATTAAAGTTCCATCTTTTTTACGTTTTTTAGTAAAAAGAAATTTTTACAAATTTTAAATTTTCATTCATAAATATGCATTTTAAAAAATGTCAACTACTTTTCAACAAAAAAAAGCTTCTTAAAAACTTTTTAAAAGAGCATTAATTTGGTACATTACTGAGCAAAAAAAAAATGTTGAAAACTAATTTTTATTGCAATATTGATTTGCTTTAATAAATATTGTAAATTTTTTAGAATGCATATAAAATTAAGTGCAGAAAATAGACTATTTAATTATTTTTACAATAAGTTAATTTATGTTAACTTATTTAAAATTTTTATTACTATAATAAAATAAATTAATATTATAAGTTATTCGCCTATTCCTTTGAGGTAGGGGATATGGCGATTATTTTTAAAGTGGTATCGCCTGAAGACTAGGCCTTAAACTAAAATAATAAAAAAAAATATATTAATACATACAAATAATATATAAATAATTTTTTAACTAAATAATGTGATATATTTAAAAAAAAATTTAATAAAACAAAATAAAGTAATTAATTTACAACAAAACAATATTAAAAAAAGTAAAAAACAAAAAAAAAATCAAAAAAATCAATATTTTCCGACCGGATAGTAATAATAGATCTTGAGTGGGCAAAAATGAAAAATGACATGACGATTGTATCCCAACTATATATAGGTACCTTCATATCAAAAAGGTTAATTTAGTCAATAATACTATTTAATTTTTTGCGTTTTTCAATATCGTTCAGTATTTTGAAATTCTTTTATTTCTGTATTACCTGTCAAATAGGTAACTTAGATCGTTATTAATTATTATTATAAATTTAAAATTACATTTAAAGTAATTATTTTCTATTAAAATATATAAAATAATATTATTTTGGCCTTTATATAATTTCCAGTATTTTAAATTTATTTTTTTACTAACATTTAAAACTAAATTAGAGAAAATTATAAATTAAAATTATATTATCATCGCGTAAGTTTTTATCATTCGTTTCTATTAAATTTACCAAGTAATTGGTGAATATACTTGGAACTGCATCTGGTATTAAACGCGGACTTTTATCATTATTTAATTTAAAACACGATTCTGAAAAATGCAATTTACATTTGGAACTATAAGCTGTTGGTTGCCAGTCTGATCTTTGTACAAAGTTCTTTTAAGCTTCTCAAAGGCTCTTTATCTGGAAATTTAAAAGTAGCTACAGATATCGTACTATTATTATAATTGGATTTATACCCAACAACCGAATGTTTTGCACCCACTTTATTTAAGGAAATTATTAAAAAAAGTAATATTAGGCACCAAATAATTGAATTCTACAAAAATATGACTACATAAAATAAAATATTACTAAAATTTAGAGTTATTTAAAATAAAATATTACCTAATTTTTTTCTAATACTTATCAAATAGTATTGCAATTTAAAATTTTATTCATAAAAAGATTATTCTATTTCATGTAAGTAAGTACATGAATATTGTATTTACAATAATTTTTTTTTTATAGACTGTATAGAAAAAAACGAAAATTGCTTAACCAGAATTTGGTACTTCTTTTTTTCTTTTCTTTAAAATATTGCTGAAAAATATGATTTGAAAGTTAATTTTTTTATTGACATAAAGATAAAACTTCAAACTTTATTTTTATATAAATTTTATAATTTTTTAATATAATTAAAAATATAAAAACTTAGTTTGAACTAAAATATATTTTCCAAATTTGCAGTACAATCTATTAGAAAGCTTTTAAATTATTAGGTTATGTTCACAAATTTATTATAATTGTGTACTCTCATAATTTTTTGAGAGTATTAAATGGCGATGATATGAAATGCTAGAGAAAAACTAAAAATTTTATTTTGTTGAAAATATGTTAAAAATTTCGAGATGAAAGCTGAAATTTTGGTATGTTAAAGAAAAAAATTATTTTAATATACAATTTGGCATGTTTGGGTAAATATTTCATATCGAAAACTCGAAAAGAAAATTGTTAAAAATCGGCATTTTTTTTAAACAAAAACAAAAATAGAAAAGAACAAAAAAATCTTTATGAAATGTCATTTTTGGAAGCTTTTTCTCACAATACATTTACAATTTGCACAAACACATTTAAGTATTTCGATGACCAGGCCTTCTAAAAATTAATGTACGTTATGGTACACATATAACCAAATAAAAATTTTTAAAGCTAATGAACCAAGCCCTAAGTAAACAGGCCAAGAATTGAAAACACATGAATGTGGTTGTGAGAGAATTGCAATCGCGCGTATGAATAATTTCATAATTGATGTGAGTCTCGATTATAGCCATATAAGCGTGTACGAAATTTTAAAGTATGAAAGTAGTCTCGACGTATACTATTATGATATTAAGGCAATTTATCTTAAGAAGCTTTTAAAATAAAAAATTTAAAGGAAGACAATTTTTTAAATGTATATTTATGAATGAAAATATTATATTTTAAAATATCTTTCTTTAATGAATTATGTAAAAAAGATGCGACTTTAATTTTTTCTTTGGACCAAATTGAATAAAGTAAATGGTTTTTGTGTTATTTCAAGATTTATAGTCGGCCCCCTATTTTTTTCCATAAGACTGCGTGTAAATTTGTTAAAAGCTGGCCCCTTATTAAGCTTTTACTATCAGCACTTCATGGCCTGATAATTGATGTGAGTCTCGTAATGAACATAAACTACATAAATATCAAGACCGGAACAAGACCCCTAAGAATGTATTAGTGCAAAATTTAAACATGTATTGTGAAAATTGAGAGAGTTTTGACAGTTTCTTTTTTTCATTTTTTTGCTTAGAAAAAGTAGAAAATTAAGAAATTTTAGCAATTTTCATTTACAACATTAAATATGAAATACTACCCTAAATATATCGAAATTTATATTAAAATAAAATTCAAAATTTTTTGTAACACATATCAAAAATTCAAGGTTCAACTCGGATTTTTAATTATATTTTTCTCAAAATATATTTTCCAACTTTTTCTAGCATTTCTTGACTCCAGCCATTTTGAAATGTTTAAATAACAAAAAAAAAATTTTTTTTCTTTGCTATCTGTCAATTTTTTAAAAGCTTTCTAAAAAAAAGTGGGAAAAAAATTTAATTTTATATCGAGTTTTAATATATATAATTTTAATGAAAATATATAAATTATATATTAAAAAAAAATTTAGAGTTTTTCCTAAATACTGGTGAAAAAATTAACTTTCTATCAATTTTTTTTAGTATCATTACAAGTATTGGAAAAAAAAAGAACCTGAAATTTTTGATAAGCAATTTTATTTTTTCGATACACACTATAAAAAAAAATAAGGTGCATTAAGAATAGTGCAATATTTATATTTTTTAATTTAATTTTTTTTATTGCTTTTTAATTATGGTTCGTACTTGTTGTGTCCTTGGGTGTAAATCGAATTATAAATGTAAAACGAAAAATAAAATTTATACAGTTTGAACTTTTCGATTTCCCAAGGAAAAAATTTTAAGAAAAAAATGGATAGAAGCAATTCCACGAATAACTTGGAATCCAACAGAAAGTAGTGCTGTCTGTTCAATCCAGTTTTCGTAGTCAGAATTCTGACAGACCAACTTTATTACCTAATGCGATTCCAAGCATTTTCCCTAATATTCCGGATTTAAAATTAGTTGATGAAAATTGTATTTTTAATTTTAATAATTTAGTAACTAAAATTGAAGAAAAAATTGATTTAAATGGCTGACTTTTGTTTAAAAATAAATTTTATATTGTGTTATACTGTTTAGAAAATGAAAATTATTAGTCTTTAGAAATGAGAATTGAGAAAAAACTCGGTGAAAAGGTATAGTTATAATACAATAATAATGTCATTTTTAATCTATGTCCATTCTAAATCTACATATTCAGTTCTTAGTAAATTTCTTTTTCTTCCCTCTATTAGGTATCTTCGAAAATTATCTTCAAGTTTACTTATAACACCATAAATATGGCGAAAATGATGATCATTATATAACTGCTGCATCTCAGTTCTTAAATACATAAACTTAAATACATATTATTCATATACAGATCTACTATATGCACACGAAATAAATACCATATCAATTTTTCAAATTAATTTAATTCGCTCAATTTTTTTGTGCTATTACTGTACCAAATTATTGCTCTCTTTAAAGAGCTTTAAGCTTTAGGAAAAAAATGAAAAAACTTTACAAAATTCGGGTAGACTTTTTTTTATCAACGTTTTTATAAATAAAAAAATTATAAATTGAATTTTTTTTTGTATTCAGATAATGTAAAAAATTATGAATTTTTAAGGTTTACTTAGAAGTTTTTTCAAAAAAATGTCTATTTTAGAAGTTATTAAAGATTTAAAGTTACCCCACTATTTAGATTTTACTTTTCCCATAAGAGCCAATGTAAATAGTGGGGTAAATTGAGCTTTCGTTCTCTTCAGTTCCTGTCTTGATAGTTTATGTAGTTTATGCTAATGAAGATCAATTTTCATTATCATTGAATTTTTTAATATTAATGGAAATCGATTTTAAAAGTACATTTACATTAAAGTATGTGAAAATTTGTGTTTATATGACGACGTCCAACATAACAATAAAAAATTTTAGCTTATTCGATTAAAAGATTTTTGCATGGCCTAGTACTCGATCAGATTTTTTTTTTTCGAAAAACATTTAAAACAAGGAAAATTTTTCAAACGCTGTTAAACCATATAAACAAACCAAGTACCACATAAATTAAAGGATGACTATATGTAACAGTTTTCAGTATTAGGTTTTTTCTTTCATTTCGCGGGGCACCTGGGATAAGGTTGCAAAGCACAAATGCTCTGCGGAGCACTGGTTGAGAACCACTGCTCTATGATGTCATCAATGTAATAAGTATAAGTGGCATTAGCTGGTTTTGCACGAAATCCACAATAAAGTTTCAAATTATTGAAATAAACCAATCCTTTAAAATAGCACACTTGATTGTCTCATTTCCTAATGACTGATGTGTTGACCAATAATGTTTCCTAGTTTGATTATAAGTTATAATACATCCCTTACGGAGCATGATTATAAATCATAATACTTGTACAACCTAAAACGATTTCATTTCACTAACATTAGTAGCTTTAATATTTTCCAATTTTCTTTTTGTAGAACGTAAAATGACTATGCACATATCAGCGCATTGTGTTATATATAATTCATCAGGCTTTCAGGGAATATTTTTTTTTTTAAATTTGTAATGCAGTATCTCTTCTAGCTAAATTTGTTGCTATGACAGGATCAACTTCTCAACTTCTTCTTGATTATCTTTATTTTCATCATCAAATGAAGAAATATTCTCTGAGTATAATTTGGTGTTTTCCTGGATTTCATTTACGGTATCATCATTTTCTGTAATTAAATCATTGTTTGCTGATGTATAAAGATAATAACTTTTTGTTGGAAAATCGCATTCATTATCCAAAGATTGTGACAGATATTCTTTTATATTCGGTACATCCCATACTTCTTATATTCCGTTTTTGAAATCTGACATCAAAACTACTTTATAGAAATTTCAGACCTATTGGGGCACATATGTTCGTTTCAAAATACCGAATGGGACATAACTGTCGCAGTTAAAATAATAAATCGAAATTATAATAATTTTTATACTTACTTTAGTCAATTTAAGTTATGATTTAAAATTTACTATTTTAGTAATATGTAAAATTTCTTTAACAGTTTTTATGCGTAAAAATTAAATGTTTGAATGTAATACAATATTGTACTAAGTAAATTAATATATGTTATATCAAAGGTATGTAATGTATACTGTTGTTGTAAAATTTTAATATAGGTTAAAAGTAATGTAGGTCAGTATAAAAATATTTTAAGTTTATAATATAGAAAATAATTGTACTAAATTTGTAACGATATTCAAGATGTAATTAATACTGATTTTAGTATTTAATTTATATATAAAGATGTAAATTTATAATAATGAGACAGAACAAAATAAACAGTTTATCATCAAACAAAACATTGGTCCTTCGAACCGGATCATTTAACCATAAATAATCAAAAAATTGGACAAACCGATTATATGTGAAGAAATTCAAATGGTTAATTTGGAAGAGCTCATTGAAATACTTCGAAAGTAGTCTGGAACGAGTTCACAGCATATGGAGACGCTGTGTTGAGAAACATCCAGAAGTACTGGGGGGAAAAGCCCACAAATAGTACCTTACTCAAGGGATATCAACAAAGTTATGAAGAAGCAGAAGAACTTTATTTAGACTTAATAACTAAATTTAAAGGGTTCACGAGAAGGAAAATAACAACTTTTGTTAGTAAGTGAAGAAAATTATAAAACAGCTTGGGAGTTATTAATAAACTGATTTGCAAATAAACAAGTTATTCTATCATCACATTTGCATGCAATTACATCTATAGGCACTACAGGCACTACGAAACCATTAAATAAAACTCATGTGCATTGAAAGAAGATCACATTGTATCATGTGCAACGATGGAAATTTCACTAAAACTATGTTTTAATTGCTTACAATATGCTCATGTCTCAAAGCTGCACATCATACAGTTTTGCACATTGAAAACACAAAACCGAAGGAAATTTTAACAGATATAAGATATTAAATAGATTTTAAGATATTTATTTTATTAACCAATCGAATCAAATTATAATGTTTAGTTTCATTTCAACTGAAGATGTGGATCAATCTCTGAGAAAATTCTGGGAACTAGAAGAAATGAAATACCGTATTGAACCCTCAGTTCAGAATTTACTAGCACAAAAGATTTATAAACAAAATGTCCAACGTTTATCATCAGGCAAATATTAAGTAAGTTTACCGTTCAAATTGATGCGAGGTGCGGAGTTGGAGGGTACTCGTTCGAAAGCAGAGGTTGAATTGTCAATAGGATTATATTGATTTCCCAAAGCAAATAATAGGAATTGTTTTTGAACATATTCTATGCTATCGGAATGTATTTGAAATGCAGGTTTCCAAACAATGTTTCTAGATAAAATCGTACTAAAGAACAGTAGAAAGATTTTGTCACCGTTATGTTACTGAATTCTTTAGCTCTTCTTTTCTTGAAGTTAAGCTTATCATCCAAAAGAATCTCTACATCGGTCATACTGTATACCCTTACTAGGGTTACATTATCAATAGAATAATCGAATAAAATAGTAGATCTTTTCCGTGAAAAGAACATTTCTGAATGTTCAGCTCTAACTTGTTGGAAAAGCACCATTCTTATAAAGAATGAAGGTTCGAATGAAGTAATGCAACATCAGAAATATTTTTAATAACGTTGTAAATTTTTAGATCGTCGGCAAATGCAATATTCTATACACCCACTAGTTTTGCGAAAGGTCTGAAATTAATATATTAAACAGGAGTGGACCTAAATGGCTACCTTGTGGTACCTCTAAAGTAACATTGATTGTGTTTGATAGAAAACCTTGGAATTTAATATTTTGAGTATTATTTGTTAGGTAAGAAGTATAGCCATGTAAGAAATGAACCCGAAATAGCTAATGCAACAAGTTTGTTAAGCAAAATACTATGATCCACACGATCAAATGCTTTATTAAAATTCGTGTAAATAGGATCAACTTGGTGCCCATTTTCCATTTCATTAAAGATTTCAAATGTATAAACCAAAAGGTTTGTTGAGGGAGATGGACCTTCTCTGAAACAATGCTGGTGTTCATTTAATTTTATGTTTATGATGGGTGTCATTTTGTTTACCACCATTTTTTCGAACAACTTAGGAATTATCGAAAAATGAGATGAAGCGGATAATTCAAATAACTGACACCATTGTATAAAAAAATCGGCGGGATTAAGTCAGGTCCTACACTTTTTTTAGTATCGATGTTAATGATTGCTTCGAATATTTCATTTCGGTAAGATATAAATCCGTAATAATTGAATTTAGTTATTTGTTCGATTTGAAAGATCCAAATTTATAGAAGATTCATGTGGGCTTGATTGATTCAAACTTTTTGAAAACAATCAGCAAAGAAATTGCAGACTACATTAGGACAAGAAGAAGAAGTGTTGTCTTTCGACATTGAGTTTGGGTAGCCGTAACTTTTGTGCTTAATATTTATAAAGCCAAAACATTTTTTTTGTATCTGAAATTAATTTGTTGCCGATATATGATATGCTAAGTTAAATTTTTGTTTGAATTCAAATGCAAGATCCTTGTGCATTTACCAGAATTTGATATTAGACTCCTTTGATAATTTGATTTTTTTGTACAATTTGTTGCTTTGGTTACGCAATATTTTAAGTTCTCTATCGAGCCAAGGTTCTGTTGTCTTGATGAATAAAGATTCCTAGATGGCAACTATATGAAATGGACTACATTCTATAAATTATTTAAGGCTATTAATGATTCATGAAAATAACGATATTTGCAATGTCCAAAAAATGCAATATCTCAAGTCTTTACTTACTGACAAAGCAAGCAATCTAATAAAATATTTGTTAGTAAGTGAAGAAAATTATAAAACAGCTTGGGTGTTATTAATAAACCGATTTGCAAATAAACGAGTTATTCCATCATCACATTTGCATGCAATTACATCTATAAGCACAACGGGCACTACGAAGACAATTAAATAAAACTCATGCATGTCAACATTGAAGGAAGATCAAATTGTATCATGTGCAACGATACTCGTCGACTTTTTAAATGTAAGAAATTTCAATATTTCAACGTTCAACAAAAACGATCTTTAGCGGAAAAACATAAACTATGTTTTAATTGCTTACATTCTTACAACATGATCATATCTTAAAGGACTGATTTTCAAAATCTCGCTGTTTAAAATGTAAAGTTGCACATCATACAGCTTTGCACATTGAAAACACAAAACCGAAGGAAATTTTAACAGTCACTAATGCAGAAAGGGGGAACGATATTTTGTTAGCAACAGTATTAGTTCAAGTAGAAAATAAGTATGAAGATTATGTTTCGTTTAGAGCTCTAAAGATCATTTATAACTGAAGCTACTATGAAATGTTTGAAACTTCCTCGTAATTATGACAGAACCATTATTAGCAGAATTGGGTCAACTGAAAGCACTGTGTCAAGGGGTGTGGTTAATCTTGAAATAAAGGAAAAGTAGACTCTTAATAATCACCTGATTGAAGCATTAACAATATCACAAATGACATGTGATTTATCACATAAAAATATATCACCAAATTAAACAAGAATCAATCTGAATGATTTAGCAGATCCAATTTTTAACATAAAAAGGGAGAGTAGACGTTTTGTTGGGTGCTGATTATTCGGCAAAATTATAAAAAATGGAATAATGGACATACAATCAAGATTTGTAACTGCGCAAAAAACAGCACTGGGTTGGATTTTTTCAGGACCTGTACCAATCGAATCAAATTATAAGATGTTTAGTTTCATTTCAACTGAAGATGTGGATCTCTGAGAAAATTCTGGGAACAAGAAGAAATGAAATACCGTATTGAACCCTCAGTTCAGGTTTCACTAGCAGAAGAGATTTATAAACAAGGTGTCCAATGTTTACCACCATCAGGCAAATGTCAAGTAAGTTTTCCGTTCAAATTGATGCCAGGTGCGAAGTTGGAGGGTACTCGTTCGAGAGCATTGCAAAGCCTATATCAAGAGTTAAAGGATGATTATAACAAGGTTATAGATGAGTGTATTCAGTTAGAGCATCATGCTGTATTGAAGGCTAGCAACGACCAAAACTAGATTAGTTTTTGATGCATCTGCCAGATCACCATCTGAAAAATCTCTGAACGATTATTAACTGGCCCAACCGTAGAGGAATTTATTTATGATATCTTAATGCGGTGGAGAAAATATAAATTTGCAATTACTGGCGATATTGAAAAAATGTACCGGTAGATATGGTTGAAACCAGAACATTGCGATTTTCGCAGAATAGTTTAGAGGAAACTTCTAACTGATGAAGTTAAAGATTATAGATTGAAGACTGTAACCTTTGTGGTGGCGTCAGCTCCATTCGTAGCAATAAGAACTATACATGAGCACAGTCGGTAATACTAGAAAACCTAAAAATATTAGATATCATTTTTACCGATTTTTATGTAGAAGATCTAATGACAGGTGCTTATACTTTAGAAGAAGCTCAGCATATTAGAAAAGACCTTAGCAAAACCCTGAAGGGGGCAGGATATCCGTTACGGAAATGTGTAGCAAATGATATTGATTTACTATCAAACATATTAGAAACAGATCGGGCATTACAATGACCACTGGATTCGGTAAAGGGAGTACAAGAGAAACATTAGCATTGTATTGCCTACCGGCAACTGATGCCTTTTTTAATAAGGTGCTCTTACAAAAGCAGGAAAAGAATCTTTATACGAAAAGATCAATATTATCAGAAATATCTAAACTATTTGATCCTCTTGGTTGGTTGCAATCAATACTGTACATATACATACATATAATACATATACTTATACTTATATAATTCTTATAACATTATTGCAACAATTATTGTTAACGCAAATTGATTGGGATTGCCCTTTGCCAGTATGTAGAAAATCAGTGGAACAACTTACGTAATCTTTATAATATTCAAGGAATTAATATACCCCACTGGATAAATTACGAACCCGGAGACGTAATACAATTAAATGGATTTTCAGATGCTTCTATGATAGCTTATACTGCACTTATCTACATTAGAATTGAAAAGCCGTATGGTATCATTATAACCAATTTGTTATCCTCATAGTCGAAGGTAGCTCCAATAAAAACAGTGTTAATTCCACGCTTGGAATTTTGTTTGGCCAGCTTTTACTATAGCTTATGGAGCAAGCATCTAAGGCATTCTAATGGGCAGACATAAACCAATTTTGTACTGAATCGGCAATTGTATTATCGTGGCTCAGCCAACGTCCAAATAGCAACTGTGGTGGAAAGCTTATGTAGCAAACAATTAGTTATATTTTATCTACCTCGCAATGGCGCCACGTTCAATGTAAGGATAATATATGCTGATATCGCATCTCGAGGCATAAGTGCGGGTCAATTAGGACAACAGCAACTGTGGTGGAAAGGACCAGAGTGGCTATGCCACATTAAAACCTTCTGGCCACATTTAAAAGACATTACGCCTCATACTAATTTTGAAGCAAGAACTGTAACTTTAAGCACTGTTGTCAATCTTCCAGAACCTGAATGGATCATCCAATATTTAACTTTTTCTAGAATGATTAGAATAACGGAAATTGTGTTTGCTATTCAAGAACAATTCACTTATGCCAAGGGAAAAACGAACTAATTAGTTATCGACGGAAGAATTAATTGCAGCTGAAAAAACTTGCGTACAGCTTATGCAAAACCACGTTTTCAAGGATAATAAAAATCTTTTTTTTTAAAAGATAAAAATATTAAGGCCAAATGAGTTTCCATAATATATTCGCTAATGCCGAAACATAAAATCGCATTTCAATTATAAAAAACCATAATGTAATACATTGTCTTTTGTAAGTAATGTCACTTTATGTTTTTATGAATTATCCTTTTTAGCACATTTTGGAATATTTGCTATTAGTTTCACTCTGCCCGTCTGTCTATTTACAAAATTTATACACTGTTCAATAAAGAGAATTGAAATATTAACCAGGCATAGGTCTCTTAAAAAAGTAATGTTGTAAAACAACTTTTTAATGTAGTCTAACCGTTTCTGATCCTATAGCATCTACAGCACTTCAAATTTTGAAAAAGCTTTTTTTTAAATGCATACATCTCAGCTTCTGTTTACCATATTTTTTTAATTTAAAAAAGACAGGATTGGGTTTACCTTTATAAATCAACCAGAATTTTGTAACGTTAACTTTTTCTAATACATAATTACCTTTTCAAATTGGTATTAAATAAGGCTAGAAACATTATATAGGTACTCCACACGTTAGTATAATGCATTCCTGGACAATATTCTTAAGAGTTTTAAAAATGTTGCTGCAAAATTTGTGTGATTTGAATGATTACTCAATTTTTCAATATTATAATATTATATTTTATAATTTTTTTTTTTGCAAAAATTGTATTGTGTTACAAAAATCACATTTTTTTTGTTTGAATACATCTCTTTTGCCTTTAGTGGTTGTCATAAAGTAAAGAATAAAGAAATAGATAGACCTTCAAAATATAGAAAGTAGATGCAAATGTACATTAGATGTAAATGTAGATTAACAATTATAATTAAATTTTATATATATATATGTTTTATTACATATATTTTCTCAAATCTTATCTGAAATAAATAATGCAGAATGCAAAACATTTTTTTACATTTGTGAATTTTTAGAAAGTAGAAATATATGTTGTGCTAAAAAAAATTGATTTTAAATCAAAAGCGTGTTACTTAAAGTGGGTTTCAGTTTGCCATGATGTATGAAATGTGCAGGTTTTCCATTTCTGTGCTTTTAGTTCTTCTCTTTAATGAAATTCTAGAATGTTGTGTCTTAATTACATTTCAATCAAAGTGCCAAGGTTGTTATAAACATAATTTAATCAGTTTTATATCGACATTCATGTTTCAAAGTTGATTTGGGGATATCGAAAAAACATTAAAATATAAAATAACATTAAAACAGGTTTCCAAACAATGTTTCTAGATAAAATCGTACTAAAAAACAGTAGAAAGATTTTGTCACCGTTATGTTACTGAATTCTTTAGCTCTTCTTTTCTTGAAGTTAAGCTTATCATCCAAAAGAATCTCTACATCGGTCATACTGTATACCCTTGCTAGGGTTACATTATCAATAGAATAATCGAATAAAATAGTAGATCTTTTCCGTGAAAAGAACATTTCTGAATGTTCAGCTCTAACTTGTTGGAAAAGCACCATTCTTGTAAAGAATGAAGGTTTGAATGAAGTAATGCAACATCAAAAATATTTTTAATAACGTTGTAAATTTTTAGATCGTCGGCAAATGCAATATGCGATACACCCACTAGTTTTGCGAAAGGTCTGAAATTAATATATTAAACAGGAGTGGACCTAAATGGCTACCTTGTGGTACCTCTAAAGTAACATTGATTGTGTTTGATAGAAAACCTTGGAATTTAATATTTTGAGTTCTATTTGTTAGGTAAGAAGTATAGCCATGTAAGAAATGAACCCGAAATAGCTAATGCAACAAGTTTGTTAAGCAAAATACTATGATCCACACGATCAAATGCTTTATTAAAATTCGTGTAAATAGGATCAACTTGGTGCCCATTTTCCATTTCATTAAAGATTTCAAATGTATAAACCAAAAGGTTTGTTGAGGTAGAAGGACCTTCTCTGAAACAATGCTGGTGTTCATTTAATTTTATGTTTATGATGGATGTCATTTCGTTTACGACCATTTTTTCGAACAACTTAGGAATTATCGAAAAATGAGATGAAGCGGATAAGTCAAAGAACTGACACCATTGTATAAAAAAGTCGGCGGGATTAAGTCAGGTCCTACACTTTTTTTAGTATCGATGTTAATGATTGCTTCGAATATTTCATTTCGGTAAGATATAAATCCGTAATAATTGAATTTAGTTATTTGTTCGATTCGAAAGATCCAAATTTATAGAAGATTCATGTGGGCTTGATTGATTCAAACTTTTTGAAAACAATCAGCAAAGAAATTGCAGACTACATTAGGACAAGAAGAAGAAGTGTTGTCTTTCGACATTGAGTTTGGGTAGCCGTAACTTTTGTGCTTAATATTTATAAAGCCAAAACATTTTTTTTGTATCTGAAATTAATTTGTTGCCGATATATGATATGCTAAGTTAAATTTTTGTTTGAATTCAAATGCAAGATCCTTGTGCATTTACAAGAATTTGATATTAGACTCCTTTGATAATTTGATTTTTTTGTACAATTTGTTGCTTTGGTTACGCAATATTTTAAGTTCTCTATCGAGCCAAGGTTCTGTTGTCTTGATGAATAAAGATTCCTAGATGGCAACTATATGAAATGGACTACATTCTATAAATTATTTAAGGCTTTTGATATCTTAAAATTTTCACACATGTTATTGCATATAAACCAACTATATGTGAAAAGTTACTCATTGTTTTTAATTTCACTGTGAGTTTTAAAATGAAATTAACTATTGTTTATTATATATTAAAAATTCTAATAACTTGTTAATTTTAATTTTTTTATGTTTGCTATAAATAAAGCTATAAATAAATAAGGTGTTATAAAAGAAAAAACAAGTAGAACTGCTGCATAATAATTAAGAATTGTCGAAATAACACTTTTTTATAACAATTTGTGATTTTAATTAAAATAAAATCCCAAGCAATATTTATCGTTTGCTACATTTTTGCTGCTTTTAATCCTTTATTTTGAATTTGATTTAAATTAATTGGTTGGTTATATTAAATTTTCATATTAAAAACCATTTTATTTCCTAGGATCGGGAACGTGGAATTCAATCTATTTATCCTCGCCATACTAATGACACAAATTTTAGTGATCGTATAAAATCAATGGAACAACAGATTACATCAAAATATTCAAGTGCAACTGACAAAAAACCAAAAGATTTATTACGTGCAATTGGTAAAATTGACAGTAGTGACTGGCAAATTCGTGAAATTGAGAAAAAAATGCAGCAATCTAAGAAAACTGAGGTATCAGGAAAATCGAAAGAAAAGGTTCCGAAGTGGAATAAAGAACAATTTGTAGATCGTCAAGTTAAAATATCCAAAGTACCAAACGAACAGGAAGAAGGTGATGAAAAATTTAAAGAAATTGATGAAACGTTAAAAAATTTAAATAAACAATTAAAAGATGGATCTTTACTAGAAGTTGGTGAACGCGGTAAGAATAAGGTAGCATCAATTGCCGGTCAATTTAGAAAAAAGGATGATTTATTGGATGAGAAACAAATTTCGAAAACTGTAATATAATTGATTAAGAATAAAGTAATATTTTTACAATAATTTTTTATATCTGTTATTAGAATAAAGTTCCGCTAATGTTCAATAAAATAACAACTTCAGAAAAGTGCAATTTTTGCAAACAAACTGTATATTTAATGGAAAAGGTTTCGACAGAGGGTCTTACATTACACAGATCTTGTCTCAAATGTCATCATTGCCATACAAATTTAAGATTGGGAACTTACGCTTTTGATCGTGATGATCCAGATGGCCGATTTTATTGCACACAACATTTTAAATTACCTGCTAAGACTCTACGACCCGTTATTCGAAAATCAAAGCCGAAAGTATTTTAAGACATTTACTTAAATATTTAGTGTTAAATAAATTATGATGTTTTAAATTTTAGAAATCTTTGAGCGATCTCGGAAATAAGGAAGATTTAATTCGTGGTAGACCTGAAGCTATAGTACAATTTGAATTATTAGATCGAGGTCAAACACCAGAACGTATAGAATTTGAAAATGCTAATGCAATGTTGGATGGTGAACCATCTTTAGATAATATAATAGATGAAAATGAATGGACTGACCGTAATTTTATTAGTAATAGTGATGCTACGGTATCAGATGTATCAAGTACTGAAGAGTCAGATGAAGAATCAGAGTCGTTTGAAGATCAAGATGAAGGTTCACCAATAGCTCAAACGTTACAGTTAGCAACTGATTGGATTGGAAGGCAGAAATATATTAAGGAGAGTGATGATAGTGACATTGATTTTTACGATTCAAGTGAAGACATATTAGGTATTTTTCGAAAATAGTTTGCTATTATTAAACTTCAAACGACTATTTATTTCGAATTTTTTTATTTTTTAGATGATGATGATGCTGACAGTCAAACAGAAGGTGAAGAATTTAAGAAAGCTCGTGAAATGAGGAGACAGGAAGTTAAATTATTACCGCTGCCAGTTAATTTACCAACAGATACAGAAACAGAGGTAAAATAATTCGAATTTAAAATACCGTGAGGTTATATTAAAATCAGACAACAGATTATTTATTAAAATCATATAAGTATTTATTTAAAATGTCATTCATTTTTTAAATTTATTTATTTGATGTTAGTTTTTATTTTTTATTAAATTCCATATGATTTATTCTTGAATTATGGTTTAAACTTCACAGGCAGTATCCAATGCAGATATCCAAATTAGTTATAGTAGCTATCTGAATATAATTGATAATAATAAAACTAATAGTAATAATAATAATAATAATAATAATAGTAATAATAACAATAATAATAGTAATAATAATAATAATAGTAATAATAATAATAATAGTAATAATAATAATAACAAAATTGACATTGATATAATTGAAAAAAACTTTATAAGCAATGATAATAATTTCGATGATTTGAATAACAGTCTTATTCAAGTTAGTAAAAATAATTCTATTATTTGTAAACAAGAGGACCAAAATTCAGAGTTCGATAAAACTAAAAGTCTGAATACAAAAATAAATAGCAATTTTTTTAATTATGTTAATGATAATATTAAAACTGATACGTATAAAATAAATCAAAATGGAAAAAGTGACCGGCCCTTAACTTGTAAAACAGACGAAGATTTAATTAATAAAGAAATTGGGGGTTTTCCACAAAATATCAAAAACTTTTTAGAAAAATCATCTGAATTAGTTGAAATGAATTGTCCCAAAAACAATTCTTTATCGAAATCTTTAGAATGTATAGCGAAATTTTCAGATTATAGTAATAGCTCTATAGCACTGGGAAACGCACTTAAAATTCTGGACCGTGATATGGGTAGTAAAATACATACTAAAATTGATTCTTTAAATGAAAAATTATTTCATATTAATAACATAGTAAAGTTAAATAAAGATGTACAAAATATAGAAAAAGAAAATATAGTAAAAAATGATATTAAGAAGAAACTTTCTTTAAAGCAAAAGTGGTTAAGTGACTTTAACTCTAATGTCGCTATAATTCAAAATCAGAATGACAAACACAAAACCAATAAAATTGCGGGTTTGGGTACAAGATCTTCTAAAATCGACGACATAAAAATGGAATTAGCACAAACATCTGGGAATAAAAAAAACAATGAAGAAGCTATTAAAAGTAAACTTGACGAAATCAGAAGAGAAATTCACGAAGAAAAATTAAAAGCAAGTGAGGAAATAAAACTAAAACAAATTAAAAAATTTCAAAATAATTTAGATGACGAAGATTTTTTTCATCGTTGCGAAGAAGATATAAAATCATTTGTTGATGACGATTCGAATCATTTAAATTACAAATCGGCACAAATAAATCTTGAATCAAATTTACTTTATAACGACAATAATGAAAACAATTACAATACTGAAAATGAAAGATATTTTGATTTTCAAAAACTAAAAAAAAAGTTCAATAATCCAAAGTATGATCCAGACATTGGCCAATTATTATATGATGTCGAAAATCGTTTTTCACCCCCAATAGAACGTAAAATGAGCAATACTTTGAAAAAAATTGATAGCCAAAGCTTTTCCGACACGCTTGGAGCTATAGCTTCCCAAATTGGTGAACCTAAAATGTCAAAGCAAGTTTCTTTAGATCTTTCAAAGTTTTTTCCTTCTCCAAAAACTGATAAGACAATAACGACAATAACAAAACAACCTCAAAAAACTCTAAAGGATATCGATTTGAGTAAATATTTTCCTCAAAGCCATGCTGCTCAAACAAAGCATATTGTTACTGCAAATACTGGTGGATTACGTGGATTACATAGATCTCAAACAGAAAAAATTATTTCTGTTTTTCATAAACCAACCATGGGAGAGAAAGTTCAATCCACTGTATCCACTTGTTCTGAAAGTGAGACATTTGATGTTGCAATATCTAAGCCCAAAGTTAAAATTAGTTGTCTCCAAAAGCCCACAATAAAAGAAGAGGTAAACTTGCAAACAAATAATCCTACGGAAATTACAAATTCAAAAACTCTAGAATCAGAGCAAAATCCGAAGCCTAATATATTGCATTATTATAAGCAAAATATAAAAAATATTTCAGGATCTGTAACAAGAGAAGATAAATCCAATGAAGACTTTAATTTATTTCATAACCAACTAGATGGCACCATTGATACTGTTGATTGTGAAGCAAAGCGAAAAAATAAAGTTAATAGAAAGTTCATGAAATCTAAGGCAAAATGTAATTCAAAAAAATCTGATATTCAGCTTGAAACTTTTGAGGAACATGTAAGAAATGTAAAACAAATTTTTAAAGAATCAGACAAGAACGACAAAAAATTTAAATATACTGGAACATTAAAATGGTATTCAGATTATGATGAAGATATTTTAAATGAAATATTAAATGACCAACACAATACTCGCTCATTAAGCTTGGAATATCAGAACCTCTTTCAAGAGGAAAAATTTCCCAGTGAAGATTTGTCAGAAAAAATTGAAGCTTTACTTAAAAACCCAAATATTGTTCCCGAGCTATCGATTCAAAAAAAGTTTTTAAATATAGAAGAAATTAAGAACCAAAAACAAAATAATTCATTCAAAAATAATGGTGCTAATAATTTTCAGCAATCTCCCTTTTTTATTGAAAAAACTGATTTCAATAACGGTTTGATGATAAAAGTTGATGAAAAAGTAAACTTAAATCCATTTCCAAAATTACCAATTCAACCTTTAGATTCTATAAAATCACAAGATATTTGTTTCAACAATCAATTTAATGATTTCGAAAAAACAATGGATTATTTGAAATCTGAATGGAAAAATGAAGCAATTTTATTTTTACAAAAAAAACGAGAGACTTTTTTTTCAAAAGGCAAAGAATTGATCAGCAAACATTTAAATCATGAATCAAAGCACGACATTATTTCGAAATCTGTAGAATCCAATGCTAAAAACTGTAATAAAAAGCGGTTAAATTCACAACATTTGTCCCATATAGAAAGGGATGAACAAAATCAAAGAATTTCAAGTGATACTGTTCGTCAATCGTTATGTTTTGAAATGTCAGAAAATGATTTGAATAGTATATATGTTGATCAAATGTTTAATGAAATTGTGGGTAAACTTAAGTCGAGTAGTCCAGGTGTAAAAGATATTGTTTATGACGAATTAGTAACATTGTCGCAAAAAACTGAAAACGAAAATGAAATTAAAAATGATAAAAAACTTGACAAATCTTTTCCTAAACGAAGTCTGTTAGTTAATTGTTTATCAAAATTGAATTGCAATGAAAAAGCTGTGGAAGAGATAAATGGATCTAAAAAAGAAAATACTTTAAAAACTAAGCATAAACAAGATGTATTTTTCGAAAGTGTTAAGTCTAAAGTAAACGTATACAAAGAAGAAAAATTCTTAAATTTGAAAAAAAACAAAAAACAAAATAAAGTTCAAATTCAAGAAAGCTCTCCAATAATTCTAAAAGAAATTGAAAAAGCTTTACCCATAATTAAAATAAAAACGGATATACCTATACCACCTCCACTTCCTCCGACAAACTTGCTATTTAAAAAAAACTCATATGCCATTAAAAATAAACAATTGCCAAATGTAAAACCATTGGCAGACATTATACGTGAAAGTGCTGGAAAACTTTCAAGAAATATGCTTCGAAAAGTACCTGTAACTAAAGAGAAACCAATAAAATTCCTTTTTGAAAATGAGCCATTTACTTTTAAAGTAATGAATAAGAAGAAGCCTGAGGAAGAGTCAATTAATAAATCTCATAATAAATTGGATGAAAAAATCAAATTTGCAAAAGATGCTAAAAATGTTCCAGATTCAGTATATAATGTTTCAAAAACATCCTTAGAAAAAAGTTCTAGAAATCCGAGCCCTTCATTAATACCCCAATCAAAAAAAAGTTCAATCGATTCAACAGATAGTATTGAAAAATTATTTAGCCAATTTAGTGAAGATATGTTGGTTGATGTTAAATTTAATTCTGATGATGAATTAATTTCTATATCTCCACGTAGTGTTTTAACAAACGTTGACCAACATAGAAACAGCGAAAATGATGATGAAATATTTGATAGTCTTTTTGCAGATACTATAATATCATTAAAAGATTTAGATAATTTTAATGAATTACTAACAGATGTTCAAATACCATCCCAAAGTGTTGGCTATAACGAAAACAGTTTAGACAAAAGAAATAAAAGTTGTGCAATAACAAATTCTTTAGAATGCATTGAACATTCTTTAACTCCTAAAAGTGCAGATAATGCAAAAACGTCTGCTTACGACTCTAGTATTTCACCAAGCTTAAATGAACTTGAAAAATTTAAAAAGCAGTTTCCACAAAAAACACCTGATGGTATTAAATTAGGTTCTTCCAGTGATATTTCAGAATCACGTAATACCAACACAGATGAAGTACTTTCATCAATACATGAACTTATGGATAACGAAATTATTCATAATGAAAATGTTAAGGTCATCCCAATTGAAAATCCACTTTCTCCAAATTTTCCAGCTCAAATTGTGAATATTTTGCCTGTGGAAGTATTTCCAAAAAATGAAAATAAGAAAAATTATATTGAAAAAGATAATAGAATAGTAATTTTTGATGGGAATTCTAAATTAGATATAATAATAGATGGAAATTCTGATTTTCGTACGAAGTCTAAAATTGTAAGTGTAACGCCCCAAAGAGATATTGATATAAAATGTGAAAGTTGGAATATTAAAAAACTAAACCAATTAGAATTATCTCATGAAAGTACAATAAAATTTTGCCCATTTAATACTCAAAATATGAAAATAAAAGTAAATGTTGAAGAGAAAAGAAATGATCTAAATCTATCAGAAGAACTGTCAATAGTAAATTTAGAAAGTAACCATTTATCCATTGAAAATTCATCACAAAATGACCGAAGCCAAACATTTGGTAAAAACGGTTTGGAAATATCAACATCTATAGAACCTGATGTTTCTTTTAGGGAACTTTTAATTGGTAAAGAACAAAAAAATGAGAAATCATGCAGGTCTTTGTCGTCTTATGAAACAAATCCAATCTTTGAAAAAATAGAAAATAAATTACAAAGGAGATCTCGAGAATTTATTGATAAATACGATGAAAATAAGAAAATAATAGAAAAATTCGGAAAGGAGAGAATGATTGCTTTTCATAAACTTGGTGAAGCATTTGCGAATCAAAAGCGGGATGAAAATAATAGTGGGTTACATAAACAAATACCACAGGAGTCAACAACCTCAGCAATTTTACGAGCGACAACTAGTATAAACGATTTTTATGAATCGGCCCAATCGAAACCGTTTCCAGACATCGAAATAAGTCAAATATCAATAGGAAATTCAAAAGGTGCTTTATCTGATGTTGAAAATAGTCCAGTCTATAAATTATGTCTTAATAAAAGTAAACAAAAACAAGATATTTCACAATTTTCAGATTTAGGAAAAGCAACAGTTATTGATCCTTTTAAACGAAAATGTCAATCAACAGATGATTTAAATAATAAAAAATCTTGGTTTACTTTACAAAATGATAACAATATTAGCGAAAGCCAACTTAATAAATCAAAAAGCTTAACACCACACCCTGTTGAAATAACTGATTTAAGGGCACCTCTAAGAACTACAAGAAAGAAATCATTAAATGATTTATATATGGATAAAGGTACGCAATTACTCTTAGAGAGAAGTCAGTGGTTAAGAGAAAAAAAAAGGGATTTTATAGAAGAAAAAAAAGGTGGTAATAATCCTTATATTAAACAAATGATTCACTCTAATAGATTACGTCAAGAACTACGAGGTGATGACAGTGATGTAGAGGAATATATGGAAACATATCGCGCATCGCGCTTGAATTATACCTCTTCAACAAGGTTATCGAGTGGAACAGGCCGCTACAATTCAATCTATGCACCAAATAATACCACATATACAAATTCATCATATAATCCAACTGCAACTAATTGTATTTCTAATACATGCGGATATAATACCAGTAGGTCTTTTTATTATCCTAGTTCCAGTACATATACTAATAGTGGGGAAGATTATTATAATAGTAGATTATCAAACTACAGTGGTAACAGATATTTAAGCCCTTTAAATTCTTCTTCAGTTTGTTATAGTAACACAAGTAGTAGTTCACGTCCAAGATCTTACATTAGTTCATCTCGGCACAAGGACCATTTAAAAGATTCATGTCGTATATCTTAAAAAAACAATCCATTTTTTCTTTTCGTTATTTAGCTTTTTTTTAATTTAGTTTAATTTTCATTTTTATTCAGCCTTCAAAGTTTTTACTGAAACTCTTAGTTTGTAAAGTCCTCAAAATGTATTAGATAATTATCTAATAATCTAATAATTATTAAAAATATCAATAGTAATAGCAAATATATAATATATAATAAATATGTAAAATAAAGCTTTGATTCCACAAAATTGGGTACGATCTCTAAAGGTAAATGAAAAATTTAAATTAAAAATGGTAATTCAACATTGTTTTACGTGTGATTTAAAAAATAATAATAGCAATAATAATGAAATTAATAACGTTTATTTTTGATAACACTAATACCTGATTTTCAGTCGTATTTTAAACTCCTGGTTCCGATATTCAAACTGTATTTTATATTAAAATAACGTTACAAAACTGGAAGTTGAAACTACAGTTAGTTTAAAACGGAATATATTCAGCGTTTAAATTTATGAATATGAGTGGTGCTGCTTTCAAAATTTCATAAATCAGATTTCAAAGGTTCTTGTTTTTCTTCAAAATTTAGAAACTTGTTTGAGTGTAAATTTTTTATTTAAAAAAAATCAATGAAAACATTAGATTTAAAACTTTAAAAAATTTTTAATCCTTAAGTTAGTGAAAATAAAACATCTTGATCGGAGTGAAAATGTATCTTTATTAATATTAAAAACTGGAAGTTTTATTTGTTTGTAAACGTCCTCATTACTAGGCAAAAGGTTATATTTATTAATGAAAAGAAATTACTATTTATGTTTCCAAAATTGGGTTAAAAATTAAAAAAAGTATTCAAGTGTTTTTCTTCACTAATTCACTAAATTCTTAAATAATCGTCCATATTCAAGCATTCTTGAGAATGTGAATGAAATGTATTCGAATTATTTAATTTCATTTTCGAATGCCAAAATAAATTTCAAAGTATATATGATTTTGTACAATAAGTATTTACAAAAAATTTTCTATTTAAAATTATTATTTTAATTTTATCTAGTTTTGTTTTAAAAAGAGTATATAAAAATGTAAACGAAAAATATGGATTCAGATATTTTTTTAGAATAACAAAATAGACGCAATAAAAGTAAGAAAGAAAAAATTAGAAGAAAAACTTTAACAGAAAAAGCTAATGTTTTTGAACTTTCTAGTTTTTTACAAAGTTTTAGATTAAACAAAGAAGCGTTTTTCTACATTATAAATGAAATACAATCATTTATTCCCAATCTTCTATTCCGGCAATTCATCAACTTTGTGCCACCTTTATACCCATATCATGTTAAATTTGTGTTACGTATCACTAAAATTTGTCACTTAATTTAGCTCGAACTGTAAAACTTTTGATTCTATTTTAAAACTGTGAGCCTTTTAGGATAGTTTTAAGCTCTATGTTTAATAGATGCATGATAATATGGTACGTATCACAAGTCTAACATATATGCCATTTTCAAAAAGAGAATGATAGAACACCATTATTGTTTTTCGAAAATTCTATTCTCATGGCTAATGCGTTTCGTATGTTGGAACACGTATATTCACATTCTTCTATGGAATTCTTATTTTGAGAATACTTGAACATTGGCGAATAAATTCAAAAAATAATAGAAATCTATTTTAACTACAAGTTTAAACTGATCGTTTAAATTAACTAAACTTAGGTTCTAATTTTAACACTAAACTCTAACTAAATATTAAGTTTAAACTTCGACTGAAAAACCGGGAATAAGACAAAAACTGTGTACTTAAAATTTAATCAATAATAACCATTTTTGTCATTATAATAAACATGAAATTGGTCATATGTTTTGTGTTGCTAAACTACAAAGTACTTGCAAACAACAATGCCTGTATTAGTCAATATATCTTTGTTAATTAATATATTGTAATAATATATATGTACATACTAAATATGTACAAATATGTCCTTTTTAATTCAGTGCCCAAATTAATCTCAATTTTAAAAATTTTAAAATTTATAATGTGTATACCTCAACAAGTGTAAGGTACGGTTAAACCTAAGATAAGTAAATTAAGAAAAAATCTATTCTTAAAAATTCAAATCAAAAATTTGAATTTTCAAAGTAGTGGTTTGTGCTCGTTATAGTACTGTATAAAACCGGCCGTATGTAAAGATAGGTTTAGCAAAATAAATATAGATTTTTTGAAATGTTTGGTCTTTTTAATTAATTTATTTATTAACTATGTATGTAAAACCGTTCATATGATAAATGTAAAAAGGAAAAGTTTTTGTTTGTAAAACAGCGAAAAATCATTTAGTCTTGATATATTTAATAAAATTAAAATATTAGGTGCATTAGGTTAAGTTATATGTAAAGGTCTTTTACTAAAAAAATATAAAATTCTTGTTCATCCTTTTGCTATATTTATAATACTAGTAAAAAAGCCCGTCATACGACGGGTATAAGTAAAAAAATATAGCTTTTGTGAAAGTTTCCTCAGTTTTATGAACAATTTAATTTTAGTAAATTTATTCAAATACTTATATGTATTATATTTAGATATTGATAAATGTAAAATTTATTGCTAAAGTGTTTTAAATAATGAAAAACCTCAATGATGCTGTGAAGTAGTTTCTTTCAAAAATGTAATAAAAATGATTATTTAATAAATCTCATCTCTTGTAAATTTCTTTATCAAGCTTTGGATTAAAAACCAATGGTAAATAAATTTTTGCCAATAGTAACAAAAATTTTCGCTTCGAAAAAATGCAGTATCATACTTTATAATTTTGAAACTAAACTATACTGATCTGATGCATTTACCAAATTATAATATATATAGTACATTTGTTATATTTTTCTATGGTTGCTATAGCAAATGCTTCAAAACTTTTTTTGTTATATTTTTCAAACAAATTTTTACTCTATCCGTAATAATATTCTGCCTCTTTATCTGTAGCTTTCGTTACGAAATCTTCACACCGTAAGTTCTGTGCACCTTTTATGTAAAACAATAAAAATTGGCTGTGCATATAAGGTTTAAGATTTAGAAAATAAAAATCATAAAAGAAGCATAAAATTAAGAAAATGTTACACATTCAAAATTTAATTGAAAATTGTGATTTTATAATTTAAATTGCGCTCCTTTAAAAGCTTTGGTTTTACGCACTGCTTTATTTTTTTATAATTTCTACTTAAAAATGCAACTCTTTAAAAACTTTGATTTATGCACTGCCTTGTTTTTTCATTCTTTTTATAGCATAACATTTTAATTCTTTTTTTCTATCTGTTATGTACCTAAATATCAGATGTACGTTTCTTTCTTTTCATAGCATAACATTTAATATTTCTTTTTTCTATCTGTTATGTACGTAAATATCAGAGGTATGTTTTTTTCTTTTAAAATCATAACATTTTAATAGTTCTTTTTTTCTTTAAAAATATTTAAAAACAGTCAAAGTAACATTTTTTGTTCTCTTTTTTTCCTATTTGTTTTTATTTTTCTTCGCAGTATTACATTTATTTTTTTTTTGTTTTCTGTTATTTACGTACGCTAAGTATTTCTTTTATTTTTTTTAAATATTACTTTGATTTATACACTGCCTTGTTTTTTCTTTCTTTTCATAGCATAACATTTTAATAGTTCTTTTTTTCTTTAAAAATATTTAAAAACAGTCAAAGTAACATTTTTTGTTCTCTTTTTTTTCTATTCGTTTTTATTTTTCTTCGCAGTATTACATTTTACTTTTTTTTTTTGTTTTCTGTTATTTTTTTTAAATTTTAAATTTATACATCAGTCTATTTAAAAAATATAAATTATAACCCTATAGAATATTCTGAATTTTTTTTTTGTTCGTTTATGTTTACCGTCCATTCATTCATATAAATAACTGTTGCCTATATAAAAAATAATAAATCTATAATAAATCTAATATATGTATACCCATATTTTTATTCATATATCTATATTATGGGCTAAACTTCTGATTCTAAAATTGTACTATATTATGGCAAAATTTTTAAAAAATTAAGAAAATGTTACTTAGCAAAATTTAAATAAAAATATTATTGCAATTTTATAATGTTCTACTTAAAAATACGACCCTCTAAAAACTTTGATTTATACACTGCCTTGTTTTTTCTTTCATTTCATAGCATAACATTATAATATTTATTGTTTTCTATCTGTTATATGGGTAAATATCAGATGTACGTTTCTTTCTTTTCATAGTATAACATTTGTTAAATTAACATTTAACATAACAGTAGGGCACGCTACTCAGCAGCAGCAACTTGTCTTTTATTATATTTAGATTGTTCGCACAATTATATAATTTAACATTTTAATTGTTATACTAGATATACAGCATATTAAACCAGCATTCAAATTTTAAAAATAGTCATACTTACATATTTATCAAGAATTATTTTTATTGATCATTAACAATTTAAACATTTAATCATTAACATTATAAACAATAATAATTATTTTAAAAAAATTTTCCAACTAGCTTTTATAACAAATCATTTATGTTTCTATTTATTCAGTTTAATTTAGCTTCCATTCAATTTAATTTAAGAAAAGCATAGACATGTGTTAATACGCATCGCTGCATACATAAATACTTATATCCGTTTATACGTAGATCCAGCATAATACACACAAAACAAACAAAAAAGTATTGAATGCAAGAACTTTGTTTTTTAATTTTTAATTTCTATTTACCACCAACGGAATGAAGAATTAATTTTTCTTCGAACTTAAAATGCTAAACTTTTATATTCATATCTACATTTTTAGTAGTTATTTGAATTTTTTTTCTGTTACTGTTATATATATGCTGTATCACAAGTCTAACAAAATAATAGATTTCTGGCAGATAGATCGGCTGGCCAGAAATTTTGAAGAAAGCAATATGAGTACCTATAATTCATTATATGAGATCAATAAAAAAATAAACATTAACCTCATAAATATAAAATAAAAAAATAAAAATTTGATCGCTTCAAAAAAAAGTAAACTAACTTAAATAATATGTACAATGTACATAATAATAAAAACTTTAACAAAAAATTAAACATATTTAATACATAAATTAATTTTGATATTTTTCGCTTGATTTTGCTTTTTTTAAGAAATTTGAGTTTTTTATTACTATTTTTGAAAATTCATCACATGTCATGTTTAGATTAATTTTAATTTTAATATCGTAGGCGTAGAGTAAAGCCTGAACTGATAATTGAATTTTTTCTTCGGTCCAATAATGCACTTATTTATATTTTTTCAATTATTTATGAATTATAATATACAACATATAAAATTAAGAAATTTAAAAACAAAATTCTTAACATTTATTTTGAAACAAAAAATTGAAAAACTACATACACAAGTCACCTTAATTCTCCTCAAGCCTAAAACAAACTAAAGACAAAATATTTCAGTCATTTTTTTACTACAGTACGGCGCGGACGTGTTTATTATTATTATTTTTTTTTTTTTTGTCGATTATATTGTAATTAATAACGGTAAAAAGAAAAAAAATACTAATCAGTGTTATTAGTCATAAAAAAGAAAAAAAAAAAAAATTATTACTTTTTAATTACGCGAAATGGCTTCATGCCAAGGGTACAAATTAAAAATTAAAGGAGAAACGGGTATAGAATATGCAGGTGTGTGCAAAAAATTTTATCATGAGGCATTCAAATGCTCGGGGTTGGATCAATCTACGGTGAACTTACTGTATACTAACAATAATGTTAAGTTTATTTGTGACGACTGTATTCAATATATACAAAATGTGTATGTGACAGTGCGGTTGCGCAAAATAATGAATATCTTATGGAATATAAAGAAGAATTTGAACGCGCAATTAAAAATAATGAAAATGAAGTCGTCGAATTACTTAAGGCAATTGAAACAAATTACATGAAGAGGCTTGAAGAAATGAAAGCCAGTCAAAAAAAAGAAATAGAGAAAATGCAAAAATTTACCGAAGTCTTTAAAATTGACACTGAAAAAGTGAATGAAACATTTGTTAGTGTAATAAAAAAAAACCATGAGGTCTGCAAAAAAATTAATGTTACAAATAATATAAATTCGAATATGGGTCAAACGATGTCATTTGATGATGTAATAAAAAATAAAAAATACTAAAGGATGTGTAAATTTGAAAATAAAAGAGCTACCTTTAATAATAAAACCGAAGAGTAAGCAAAAAACTGAAAAAACAAAAAGTGATTTAATTACGAAGGTCGATCTAAAAAATTAAAAAATAAAAAATATTGAAAATAAAAGTAATGGAATGATATTAATAGAAACAAATGAAGATCATGAAAATATCAAAAACGAATTAGAAGCAAAAATGAAAGAGAATTATGAAATCAAAATACCTGTGTCCATTAAACCTAATATAGATATTGTGCACATGAACAACAAGTTTAGTGAAAATGATATTATAGAAAAACTGAAGAAACAAAACTCTTTTTTGCAAATGAGCGAACTATATAATTTTAAAGATATACCCGGTGAAAAATATAACAAAGAAATGTTTAATGCAATTATAAAAGTGGATAAAGAATCATTCCCGAAAATAATGGCTAATGAAAAATTATGCATTGGATGGGAAATATGCAAAGTCTTTGATGCTATAAAGATCTCTATATGTTATAAATGTAAAGGCTTTAACCATAGGGCTGCGGAATGTACTAATAAGGAACATGTTTAAAGTACTATCAACAACACAAAACCAATGAAAGAAGAGATTAATAAATTCATTAATTGCTTAAAATTGAATGAAAAATTCAGTTTGGGGTTGGATGTCAATCATTAAACTTTCAGCAGATCATGTCCAGTGTATCAAAATAAACTAAGTATAAGAAAACAAAAAATCGGATACTACCAATTAAGGAAATTAGAAGAGGAAGATAACAACTTAAGTATAAATATAAATGAATATAAAAAATGTCATTGTGAATGAAGGACTGATAATAATGTTAATGATAAGACTCAGAAGTATTATGATAGACTCATAAGTTAATAGTGATAAAACTCATAAGTATTAATAATAAAAATACAGGCAATCAAAAATATAATAATAATAATTACAATAAAAATAATAATAATAATATTATTCATAACAGTGCCAATACTAATAAAATTGAATGTAATAAAGATAAAAAGAAACATATTTACATTCTTTCATATCTTCTAAAATTATGGTCAAATAAAAACACTATACTTAAATGTAATAGAAATAAAAATAAAACTATTGATAATAATGTAAATAGGGTTGGTTGTACTTCTAATATTAGCAATCTTGAAGAAAATAAAAATTATAGTATTAGTAATATTAAAAATTATAAAATTAATCAAAGCAATGATAATAGTAATAATAATATAAAAATAAGAGACTAAGTACTCAAATTGGAATAAAGGCGAAAAAATAAATCCCCAGAACAAAATTGAAAAAAAGGTTACTCCAAATTCCAAGATGATAATAAAAGTTTTATTGATTCCATGTCACCCCCAATTGTAAGGCTTACAAAAAGAGCACAATGGAGATAGTGGATTACAGAGTATATAACAATATACGATTATATTTAGCATATTTCAGATAAATGAAAGTTTCACTAATGGTATATTTCCTGATTCATTAAAAAAAAGTATATCTAGTTCCTATTCAGAAAATGAAGATTGTGGTAACTATAGACTAATTTCAATTCGAAATTCAATTTCAAAAATATATGAAAAAGTTATCAATTCAAGAATAAGAAGCTTCATTACAAAAACAATAGGTTTTGATGCTAATCAATATGGTTTTTTAGAAAATAGTGGTACAGATTCAGCAATCGAAGCAACTCTGAAACATATTTATGATGCGTTAGGTGACGGCTACTATGTTGGCGCAGTATTTATTGACTTAACAAAATCATTTGATATGGTAAATCATTCTGGACTAATCAGATTGCTAGACAACTTAGGAATTAGAGGTAACAGTAATCTCTTATTAAGAAGTTATTTGACAAATAGAACACAATATATTAAAGTTAATGAAGTACTAAGTGATGAACTAGTAATAAAAACAGGCGTACCACAAGGTTCATTACTGGGACCGTTATTGTATCTGCTGTATATAATGAACATACCTAAATATAGTATTACATCAAAATATAATATTTATGCAGATGATACCAACCTTATAGCAAAAGCGAAAACATTAAAAGGGCTTGAAAATATACTAAAGGACGACTTAAAGATATATTGCAGCTGGCTGGACCAAAATGAACTATGTATAAATGCGAAAAAAAACTAATTATATAATATTCAAAATGCAAAAGAGAATATATGATAATATTACGCTTAAGGTAAAGGATACTATAATAGAACAAGTTGATAATGTTAAGTATTTTCGAATAATAATTGATGAAAACTTAAGATGGGATAAACACATAAAAAACATTAAGAAAAAAATTATTCCTATAACAATGGCTATCAGAAGAACGGGGGGTATTTCGAATTATGCTGCATATATATTATCAAGAATTTGTTACAATATATGCAGCTGGAACCATTGTTTATATTTCCATAAAAATCAAATTGGTATAGTAATGACTAGGGCACTCAAAACTTTATTTAGTTTGAACACAAGTACTAGAACTAATGATTTATATAAAATAATTGATACACTGGATATTAATCAACTAATTTACTTTAAGAAATGTAAATACATGTATAACATCCTGAATAATAATATTAAATCGAAACTAACACTTCAAAACAGGGAAAATATTCATAACTATCTAACCAGAAACAGAAAAAGTATCAAAATTCCTAAAGCTAAAACAACATTGAAGCAAAGAAGTCTAAAATGCAGGGCAATAAAACTTTTCAACTCGCTACCGGTAGAAATTAAAAATAGTCTAAGCATAAATTAGAAAATTTTTATTTTAAGTAAACAAATAAAATATTAAAATGAACCGTAAAATTACATTAATATTAAATTTAAGATATAATCAAGAATTACTTAAAGAATTGAATTATGCGAACCAAAAACTCCTCATTCAATTAATAAATTCTAGAAGAAAATTGATTCTCTATAAAAAAAAAAACTAATTTATATAGAATATTTGAGAACTCGAAACAAATATATATATATATATATATATATATATATATATATTTGAACGCGACTGTTTGGTCAGAGGTCATTTTAAATGTTTTGATTAAATGTAAATTTAAATTGAAAATAATCTTTCAAAACACTAAATTCAAATTTTGAAACATAAACTAATTTGAAATTCTATCATATTTTTGGCATAAGAGTGAACGTTTACATGTGAATTTAAAAAAAAGTATTTTTAGTTCCCAATAGATTGCTCTGGTGTCGAATACTACATTAATACTGCAAACATAAGCTTAGTATACATACCATATTTGTACTAAGTTAATACTACAGAATTGATACTATAAACCTGACACATATCTAGTTTAAACGTAGCATTTGCAATAATATAGTATCAATACTATATGTCTGTCACGGGCATAATATGATGCTATATTCATTTTTCATTTTCTATGAAAAAATGTTAATAAAAAAACCATTTTGGAAAAGAACTATTTGATAAAAACTAACTAAAAATTAATAAATAAGTTCTTAATAACTAATTTTTTATAGTACCTAATCAAAATTTTGTTGTTACTACAATCCAAATTTTCTTGAAAAAAATTTAAAAAAAATACATAATAAAAAAGTTACAAAATCAGAGTTTGAATAATTTGTTTAGCGAGGATTTAGGGATGGTAATCGTCGCTTCTTAAATGCTTTATTCTTCAAATATATGTATATGTATAAAAAACAAGTAAATGTAACAGTAAGTCGATGCAACCAACTTATTTATATCCTACACCTAAAATATTCAAATTAAATTAAAAATCCATAAGTTATTTTAGTTAGGTATTTAATATAAGCTAAAAAAATAAATGCTTTTACAACCTTTGTACAAAATTTCAGGTTTCTATTTTTATTAAATTCGAAGCTATGCTTGTAAGGTCTTGGGAAGTGTGTGAAGGCACCCGGGCCACTACCCTAATTCATCTCAAATTTTAGAGACATCATCAGAACAGGGTAGAATACTCTTATATCAAATTTCAAGTTTTTATATTTGTTAATTTCGAAGATATGCTTGTTCGGTCTTGGGAATTGTGTGGAAGATACAACCATTCCAATTCATCTGAAATTTTAGGCAAACCAGGGATTCAGGAAACAGCACGCTAGTACCAAATTTGAAGTTTCTATCTTTATTAATTTCGAAGATATCCTTGTTCGGTTTTGGGAGTTGTATGGGAGATACCCGAACGACCACTCCAATTCATCTCAAATTTTAGGGAAATCAGCGATTTCGGAAACAGCACTTTCGTATCAAATTTGAAGTTCCTATCTTTATTAATTTCGAAGATATGTTTGTTCGGTTTTGGGAGTTGTGTGGGAGGTAACCGAACAGTTCCTCCAATTCAAATTTTGGACAAATCAAGGATTCAGAAAACAACACCCTAGTACCAAATTTGAAGTTTCTATCTTTATTAATTTCGAATATATGCTTTTCCGGTTGTGGGAGTTGTGTGGGAGGTACACGAACAACCACTCCAATTAATCTCAAATTTTAGAGATATCAGGGGTTCAGGAAAATACATCCTCGTAAAAAATTTTATGTTTCTATCTTTATTAACTTCGAAGATATGCGTATTCGGTTGTGGGAGTTGTATGGGAGGTATCCGAACCCATGGATCGATTTTGTACAGATTCGAACTTAGCCTTCTTTCCTTATTAGTAACCTTCTATATAAATTGCATCAAGATAGCTTTACTAGTTTTCGAGTTATCGTGTGAATGGACGGACGGACGGACGGACATCGCTAAATCGACTCAGGAGGTGATCCTATTCAGAATGTATGTACATGTCCAGATCTAACTCGCTTCCTTTTGGTGGTTTACAAACACCATACCAAAGTTAATATACCCTATACTTAATGTGTAGGGTATAATAATTAGGAATTAATAAATATATATGTATAAAAAAAACCCATCACAACACTCATAGTATTTTTACTATGAGTAATAATTAAAATTTAAAAATTATATGATAATAATTATAATATAACATTAAACATATTATGTACATACATAATATATAATCTAATAAATAAGGAATTAATTCTGTTTGTTTGTTTGTGCCCGATTCACGTAAAAATCCAACCGACTGCAACCACCAGTGCGATTGCAACTAAATTTTACAGGAACATTTATACGAGCCTGGAAGCAGTTACGGACTATATCGCGTTTCAATTCATTAACCCATTGCGGCCCGAGAGCCTTTTTAAAGCTTTTTAGTGTTTTCGTTGTCCTGCCTAAACGTGTTGACCGATTGAGTTGAATGTTTGTACAAATGTTCATCTTAGCTTTAGAGCTGTATGGAAGATTTGGCTGCAATATATTAACCGGATTCGCTAAGGTCAGCCTCCAATCTAATGTATAAAACAGAAATTTTGTTTGTTTATTTGTGTCATATTTACGTAAAAACCACCAGTCTGATTGCAACCAACTTTTTCAGGTACATTTTTAGGAACTTCGAAAAAGTTTTAGGCTGTATCACGTTGCAATTTTTTAACCCATTGCGATCCGAGACCGTTTTAAAACTGTTTGGTTTTTTCATTGTCCTGCCTAAACAGTTTGACCGAAGAAATTTTGTTGCAATATATTAACTGGATTCGGATCGGCGGGCTTCAAAAATGTTTTTGTTTCCGATTTATGTCCAATAAACATTATTTTTACGTTTCCTCCTATAAAGAGCCAACTATTTGAAGTTACAAAATTATCGTCTTGAAATTTTATTATTAATTTATTTGTATTTTCCTTGATTAATCTATCAGAAATTCGAGCTCATATCGTTGAAGCATAACATCACCTTGGTCAAGGTTGTTATAATTTCCGTTTGATTTTTATATTTTTATTTTCAGAAGAAGCGTTACGATATATGTTTTAATTTCTTAAAATTTTTGAATGTGTACTCTTATTCAAATTACAATGAATATGCAAATTGTTTTTCAGGTTCAACAGAACCTTTGATTTTTTAATAATTTCCAACTATTGTTGAATAATCAAACATTTTCATTTACATATTAAACTTTTTCATAAATTTAGCTTTTTTTTTAATTTTTGATTAAATTTGTATGTACAGAAATTTCATCAACAAAATGTTAAACAAACAGGTGAAATGTAGCAATAAAATGTCAACTTTAAATATTAAAAAAAAAACATGACATGCTAATTTCAAATATTTCCGTCATCGTCAAGGATAGTACTGTGTTTTGGTACATTTAGAATTTGGATAGTACGTGTACAAGTACATACATGTATTAATAAATAAAATAATGACTTGTGAAAATTAATAAAATTTTCTTATAAAAGAATAAAATGTAAGATATAATAAATACTAATATGTAGTATGATGTAATAAATACTTCTTTAATTTTTTTTTTTTTCTAAGGGAGGTGGGAATCTTCCAAAGACCAAGAATTTTCCCCTTGGAGTGTCACATTCTTACTGACTAAACCCACCTCCCCCTTTAGCCAATATAATGGAATGAAACCCTTACCCGCGAACGCAGTATATTGGCTAGGGAGTAGGGATAGGGAATGGATACGGAAACATTGAAATGGGAGTGGGGCTGTAAGAAAACAATGAATCCGCCTATTATTATTTTGCTAACAGTGACTATAGCCGTTATAACAGTTACAACATGTAGTAGTATATAACATCTTACAACATGAGGTAATTATTGAAGGCAACCCCCACTGTCACAGTAGCGGCTGTTATTGTTGCTATTAGTATTCTTATGGAGCAATTATCTCAATTATATCATTAACAGTATAATGTCTCTTTTTGGGTTCAATTAATTCACATATTGTTAATGGAAATTGTTTATGTAAAAGGGTGTTTCTTTTAAAAGCGATTTCTTTTGTGAGGTTTTAATTTTGAAGAATCAAAGAGAGAAATTACTTTTAACAATTTTCTGTTGATTTTATAAGCGGATTTTTAATAAAAGAGGACCTTATAAGCGGATTCTACTGTATTAACTATTTTAGACCATATCTTTTTGGTAAATAATTTATGGTTTATACTGAGAGCATAGATCTTTAGTTAGCTTATTTTCACATAAGGATCCATCTTTTAAGTTAACAAGAATATGAGTAGATTTGATGGATTATGATTTTAAGATTATATTCAAGTAAGGAAAAATGAATACAAATGCTGGCGCACTTTCAAGAATCATATTGGACTCTACCAAATTTATAGAAATGATACCGAAAAATAACATAAACGTAATAACACGAACCAATAACACCGCCAAAACCTTAAATACAGATATGGAGATTGATAAACTTTACATTTGGAATGCAACATCACTATCGCAGATATTAAAGGTATTTAAAGAAACGGAAATTCAGAAATAATAAAACTAATTTAACTGGTCTTAACTCATCAGATATACATTTATATTTTATTATATATGATGAAAATATATAATAACTAGCAGAGTACCCGGCGTTGCCCAGAGTATTTTGTTGGCTTAATGAAATAAAAATTATTACCTTTGGCTTTTGCGTTAATATTTTTTTTATTTTTTTTTTTATTTATTATAGTAATCTAGTAACTTAAGCCTAATAAACTATTTTTCTTTAAATCCTAATTGGCTACGTTTTATTTAATACAAGTCTTATCCCACGATAGTTTCTTGTTTTTCTTTAACTTCTAAAATGTTTTTAATACAGTTTTAATTTTGCCATAGATCAATTGGTTTTACTCCCTTTAGTCGTCTTATTGTATTATCATTGTCGAAGAGTTGAATAACCTCGGTATTGATGTGATGTTGAAGCCTTTTTTGATGGCTTTGCGCGTATGTTTTGATGACTCTGTCTACCATTTCTACACCCAAATCTTTGTGAAGGTTGATGTTGCGGATATACCACGGAGCGTTAACTATACCACGCAATGCTTTACTTTGAAAACGTTGAATGATATCTCTATCACTTTGACTGGTACAACTCCAAAGTTGAACACCATAAGTCCAAACCAGATTTAGGACTTGTTGATATAGTAGAAGCTTATTTTCAGTAGATAGAGACGAGTGTCTACCTAGTAACCAGGGCATTTTTCTGTACTTTATGTGCAGTTCATCGCGTTTTTTCTTTACATGAAATTTCCATTTTAGTTTTACATCAAGCATCATGCCTAGATATTTGGGCTGTGTTCTCATATTTAACAAGTCTATCATTAATGTACACAGGTTCATGTTTAATATGCTTGTTAGTGAAATCTACATGTACCGATTTAGCTTCATTTAATTTGATACGCCATCTGAAGGTCTAATCGTGGATTTTTTTAACAGCAGCTTGTAGTTTTGGTGTTGTTTCTATGTTACTATTGCCAGTGACTAATATTGCTGTATCGTTACTATTGCCAGTAATTAATATTACTGTAAATGTAGCAGTGTTTTGTTCGAGTGGAGGCAAGTCACTGGTGTACAAAAGATAAAGTATTGGCCCTAGAACACTATCTTGTGGAACACCTACTTGAATTTTCTTTAAGGCAGAGTAAGCATCCTGTTTTATTCTGAAGTAGTGTTTTCATAAATATGAAATTAATATTTTGGAATATTGAGCCGGTAGGAGTAAGTTTAATTTGTAGTTTAGCCCTTCAAACCGTACTTTATCAAAAGCCTGTGCTACGTCTAAGAATATTGCAGAGCAGACTTTCTTTTCCTCGAGAGCTTTTTCCATCTTGTTTGTAATGCGGTGAACTTGATCTATTGTTGAATGACTATTTCGAAATCCGAATTGGTGGTTGAAGATTAAATGTTTTTCTTCAATTACAAGTTTTAATCTTTTTAGCAAAAGTTTTTCAAACAATTTAGACGAAGTTGGTAATAATGAAACAGGTCTGCAAGAAATTGCTTCAAAAGTCGGCTTTCCTGGTTTAGGTATCATTATTAGCTCAGCTTCTTTCTACAATTTTGGAACGTACTGCAGTCGAAATGAAGTATTAATCAAATTAGTTATTTTTATCAATGCTTTTTTAGGGAGTTCTTTCAATATTTTTCGTAATTAAATCGAATCCAGGAGCTTTTTTCGGATTTATATTGATTTTGATTTCATTTCTAACTTCTCGCACTGTAACTGCGTGTATATAACTGTATTCCTGTTCTGTAATATCTGATGATAGTGGTTGACTCTCATTTGATAAATTAGGCTGAACATTTTTTTCTAAATAATCTGCAAATAGTGTTGCTTTTTGTTCGTTGCTTTTAGCCCAATTCCATCTACCTTCCTAATAGGGAGAATTTACATTATAGGTCTTTTTAAGCCCTTATTCTATAATAATTTAATTAATATAGTTCAGGAATTACTATGCATTTACAAATGCTGGTAGTTTATATTTTAATTTTTATTACATTTAATTACATTTCATTAAATTTTTTTTAGCAAATTGAATAAACAGAGCGAAGAATTAGAGACAATTCGTTTACAAAAAGTCTTTAAAGGAATCTGTAATCTGAGTATACTATCAGGGCGAAGTGAGTTTCCATAATAAAATTACTAATACCGAAACATAAAATCGCATTTCAATTATAAAAGACCATAATGTAATACATTTTTTTTCGTAAGTAATGTCACTTTATGTTTTTATGAATTATCCTTTTAAGCATATTTTGAACAATATCACTCCGAAAAGTTTCACTGTGTCCGTCCATCTGTTTACAAACCTTATACACTGTTTAATAAAATGAAATGAAATATTAACCATGCATAGGTCTCTTTAAAGAGCAGTGTTGTAGAACAACTTTTTTAAGTAGCCTCACCGTTACTGCTCCTACGGAACTTCAAATTTTGAAAAAATTTCTTTTTAAATGCATACATCTCACGTTCTGTTTAACATATTTTTATTAAAAGAAGACCTTTTTGGTTTGGTTTGGTTTTGTTTATTAAAAAAAAGGCCTCTGCTTTTTACCTTTATAAATCAACCAGCGTTAACTTTTCTAATAAGTAATTACGTTTTTAAACTGATATATGCTAAAAATATGTATAAAACTGTATATGGATAAGAATATAAGATTTCTGTCTTTAAATATGTAAGTTAAGAAATAACAAGAATATTTCTTATAAAAAATTATTTTAGCACTAATGTCGACTTTATTTAAAGTAATTATTATTTTCAAATATAAAATAAAATTGAATTTTAATTGCTAAATCTAACTTATTTATAGTAAATAAATGCTTCCCAATGCAGTCTATCGTGACGAAATGGGTTAATATATCACGGCAAAATTGACTGAATCAGCTTCTGTCTTAAAGTGCAATACTTGTGCCAATTTTCAATTGGTCAAACCGTTTAAGCACGACAACAAATAAATACTTTCTAAGCATTTATTGATATTGTGGGAATTATTAAAATAAACTGTTCACAGGTGAATATTTTACAAGAATAATATGCTGACCTAAGCGTCTGGATAAAGACATGTATTATATGGTGACTTAACTTGTATGTACTCATTTTTGATTAAATACTGTACAGATATGTGAATATGTTTTCTAATTTAATTGTTATAGTATTTTTACATTATACATATAGTATGTACATATAGTACATATGTACATACAATTATATTTTTTGAGAAATATTTTATACACATCCATCTTCTATAGGTAGACCACATAATAGTAATGCATTCCTGAATGATGACATGATGATTGTCATATGGAGGGGATTATTTCTGTTCTGTTCTTAAACGATCAAAAAAATTATGTTGTTAAAACTTAAACACACTATTCGTAAGATACTTAAAAAGGTTATTTTAGTTACAATTGTGTATTAGAAATTTGCATTGAAAGCTTTTTATGAAATATCAAAAACAATATAAATAAAGGTAAAGAGTGTTGGAAATATCTTTTTAATAATAACAACAATACAAAAAATTAGGCAGAATACTTATAATAGGTACTCGTGCGGAAATAGGTTAACGAATTTTAAAACAAAATTCGAAAAGAATTTTAGACAAAAATTATGAACAGACATTTTTGTCGCCGTCTATCGTGTCGAAATGGGTTAATGTATGACGGCAGAATTAATTGAATGAGCTTTTATCTAAAAATCCAATACTGGGGCCAATTTAAGTTGGTGAAACCGTTTAAGCACGACAACAAAAAAATTAAAAACTTCATTGAGGTCTGATGCTGAAATCGGTTAATTTATTGTAACCAAATCAACTTAGTAAGCTTCTGTGGTTAAAAGAGCTACACTTTTGCAAATCTTTAACTCAATTGGTTAAACCGTTTAAGCGCAACAACAAATAAATTAAAAAATATCATTGAGCCTGGTGCCGAAACGGGTTAATGTATCGTAACCAAATCGAACCGCTATGTCGAAAGATTATCCACATTAAAAAATGCACGCGATCAACATCAGAAAAGTGTAGCTCAACTTACAAAAATAGGTAGAATAGCAGAAGATTGTAAAATCCAAGTTGAAAAATTTTTTAAAAAATTAAATTTAAATAATAGTAGCAAAGTTGAAAAAAAAACAATCATTTTCTGATGTTGTAAAAAAGGATCCTATTGTTTTCGTAAAACCCAAAAATAAACAAACTACTGACACAACTAAAATGGAGTTGAAACGCAAAATTGACCCAGTAAATATGAATTTGAATATCTAATAAAAGGGATGGGACTGTAGTTGTTTTTTTGTAAAGATATCGAATTAGTGGAAAGTATCAAAAATCAAGTTGAAAATAAATTAAAAGATAAGTAAAAGGCTATTATACCAAAAATAAAAATCCAAAAATATTAGTAGTTGGTATGTCGGATGAATATCAAAATAATGAATTAATTGAAAAAATATTAGCTCAAAACAGTATCACTAGGGATGAAATAGAAATTGTCAGAGTATATAAATCAAATAAAAGATCAAATCACGGTGCTACAGATTTATTATTTAATGCGATTGTGGAATTAAATATCGAAGACTATAAAATAATTTTAAAAGAAGGTAGAATGAGAATAGGGTGGGACATGCGCAGAGTGTATGAGAGTTAAGATGTTAGAAAATGTAATAGATGTTTAGGGTACAACTATAAAGCTCAATATTGTACTGCTACAAATGAGAGCTGCCTGAAATATGGAGGTGATCATAAAATAAAATAGTGTACAGCAAGTGTTTGGCAATGTTTAAATTGTATGAGAGCAAATGATAAATAGTAATTGGGCCTTGATACAAATCACAGAGTAAATGATAGAATATGCCCAACATTAAGCAGAAAAATTTCCGCTGAAAAGAAGATTTTTTTTATAAATAATGACACAAAAAATGAGAATAGTTTGATGGATTTAATGATGAACATGCAAGGGCTAATGGGAAATTTTGCTGAAGTAGAAGAAATAATTAAGAAAAGCAAATATTATAGTATTGACTGAAACGCACATTACCGAAGAAATAGAAAACAGTGAGATCAGTTTGGCTGGATACAACATGTATCAAGTTTGCTCCAATTCAAGACACACAGGCGGAGTATTAGTTTATATAAATGATATAAATGTAGAATCTAATCAGATTAAGTGCCTAGCAATGGATTATAAAATATGGATACTAATATTTGAATTAAAACTGGCAAATACTAAATGGAATATTATAGTCTTGTACAGATCACGTAATATGACAGTAAATGAATTTGTAGGTATGTTAAGGGATTTTCTGGAAAATAATTTTAAGTTTGAAGATAATTATGTAATATGTGGGGATTTCAACATAGATTGTAAAACTTCAAGTAATGAAAGATTTAAAATTGATGAAGTAATTAAAGATTTTGGCTTGAAACAGCTAGTAAAAAATTATACTAGAATAACAAAAGACACCAAAAGCCTTATAGATTATGTACTAGTCGATTATTTCACAGATACCATAGTCAATATACATCAAAATATTGTCAGAAAAAAATGTAATGCAGGAAGCAAAGTTCTCATATATAGTTTAATAAAGAGTTTTTTTGTACAAGAATTGGACAAAAATAATTTTGAAAATATATTATGCTTGGATAACATAGAAGATAGTAGTAGAAAATTTAGCGAAATAATTGAATTAGGATTAAATAAATTAAGAAAAACTGTTAAAATTGATAATAATAGAGTGCAATAGTTTAATGATGAATTGCAGAGACTAAAAACAAATAAAATTAAATTGTATAATATATATTCTTTATCAACATATAATATCAATAAGTGGAAAGATTATAAAACGGCTAGAAATAGATACAAAAATGTTTGTAAAAAATGTAGAGATAAGAATATCGAGAATAAAATTAATGAGAAGATGAATGATCAGAAGAGTATATGGAAAACAATAAAAACATATTTACTAAAAAGGAAAGGAGACAAATAAATAAAATTATAATATATGGAGAAAAAATAAGTAAACAAACAGATATAGTGAATAAGTTAAATGAATATTTTATTGATAGCATTAAGAAAATAAATATAGAAATACCGTCTGTGAAATATGAAGACAAAATAATACCTACACAAAATGAATTTAAATTTAGGCTAGTAAACTTTAATGAAATGGAAGAAGTTATAAAAATTATATCTA
The DNA here is from genome assembly GCA_947095535.1 of Poecilobothrus nobilitatus. Lineage (NCBI taxonomy): Eukaryota > Metazoa > Arthropoda > Insecta > Diptera > Dolichopodidae > Poecilobothrus > Poecilobothrus nobilitatus. The sequence goes on from OX352772.1 coordinate 271,444,256, forward strand.
AAAAAATGATTGGAATGGTTAAAACAGTAATATATTTATGGAATGTAAAGAAAAAATAATATCAGTTTTAACAGTATTAGTAAATAAATCATTAAGTGAAGGACAATTTCTAAGTAAGTGGAAAATAGCTCCATAATACTAGTAAAAAAAACAATAAATACCAAATCTGCAGAAAACTTTAGGTCGGTAAATATGTTACCGCTATATGAAAAAATTTTGGAGAGAGTAGTTTGCTTAAAACTAGAAAACTATTTAATGCAAAACAATATAATAAATGAAATGCAATCTGGGTTTAGGAAGGGATATTCAACAGAGGCAGCCTTAAATTGGATACTACATGAATGGAAGAGGCATACGGATAATGGGAAAGTAATTGTAGCAACATTTATAGATTTCAAAAGAGCATTTGAAACACAAGATAGAAATGTACTCTTAAATAAATTAGCAAAATATGGGATCAGAAATGTGGAACTGGAGTGGTTCAAAAATTTTCTAACAGGGAGAATGCAATGTACCAAAATAAATGACACTATATCAAATGCTAAGTTAATAGATTTAGACGTTCCGCAAGGCTCTATGTTAGGGGTATTATTGTTTCTTATATATATCAGTGATATTTGCTCACCTTTAAAGTTTTGTAAAGTTTCGTTATTTGCAGATGATACACTAGTATACATGATTGGAGATGAGATAACTGAATGTGAGAATAAAATTAATGAAGATATATATAATCTGTACACATGGTTGAATATGAATAAACTCAAGCTTAATACAATGAAAACAAAATGCTTAACAATAGGTACAACACAAAAACCAAAAATAGAAATAATTGAAAACAAATTGAACATGTGGATGAAATTAAATACTTAGGAGTAATTATAGATAAAAAACTAAATTTTAAAACACACTGCCAATATATATGTAAAAAGTTAGGAAAGAAAATAGCTTTTTTAGGTAGAATAAGATCAAAAATTTCTAAAAATTGTGCAATAAATATATATAATACGCTCATACTGCACCGAGACACTAAGGAACAAATTTCAAATTCTACAAAATAGAGGAATGAGAATTATTTTAAAATGCAGTATTAAAACACGTATCGAAGATATGTTAAATAGATTAAAATGGATGGATGTTAGAAATAAACTGAAGTGCAACATTTTGATTGTTATGTTTAAACTAAAAATCTTTAATCTACTTCCCAGCTATATGTAGAAACACATTGAATATGTCGGTGGATATTATTATTTAAGAAACGGAGGTGATTTTAGACTGCCGTTATATAAAAAAACCAGCACACAAAATTCACTTATGTACAAAGAAATACAAATTTTTAATGAGCTACTGCAAAATATTAAGAATGAAAATAGAATTAGTATATTTAAAAAACTTATAGTAGAGCATATATGTAGAATATAGTTTGTTAAAAGTAATTGTAAATTATAAAATTTGTTAGAAGCAAATAAAATAAATCTAAATCAACTCAGTAAGCTTCTGTGGTAAAGAGCTCCACTTTTGTAAATTTTCAACGCAATTGGTTAACCCGTTTAAGCGGAACAACAAAACAATTGAACAACTTCACTGAGCCCTGGTGCCAAAGCGGGTTAATGGATCGTTACTAAATTGACCTAGTGAGCTTTTCTGCTAAAGAGCAACAGTTTTGCGAATTTTCAAGTCTATTCATAAAAACGTTTAAGCAGGACAACAAAAAAATTTAATGAACTTCGTTCGTCTCTCGTGCCCAAACGGGTTACCAGAACTTCATAAAATTTGTCACAGATTTTTTTAGACCATATTTAAATGAAGTTAATCCAGATAATATCTTGCACCCATATTTCTTCGGTACACCCGGAAAGCTAAGAAGAACATTTGTGCAAATTTTCAATTCAATCGGTCAAACCGTTTTCGCAGGATAACGAAAAAACCAAAAAGCTTTAAAATGCTCTCGTGTTGCAATGGCTTAATGAACCGAAAGAGCCTATAACTTCTTTCGGGGTCGTAGAAATATTCTTGCAAAATTTGGTTGCAATCGGACTGGTGCTTTTTACGTGAATCCGGCTCAAACAAACAAACAAACAAAATTTCTTCCTTATATATTAGATGAAATTATAAATTCAACAGCAAAAAATTAAATAATTGAAGAACATAGCCATAAATCTTTATCAAAGATAAAGTTGATTCTGAGAAAGCTTTTATTTAAAAAGGGTAATTTATAACGGAATATTTGAAAAAATTACCAGCATTTATTTGGATTTTGTCGGACGTGTAACTGTCGACTTGAACATGAATACACCTATTACAGCGATAAAAAATTTTCAATTCATTTACATTTTACAGAAAGTATTTCCAAGGCCTATATCTTGACATTTGCTCAAAAGAGCACCATGCCATACTCGATCAAAATCTTTCCAAATATCAAGAGCAACAACAGGACATTCGCCACAATAGTGAATGTTGCTGTTATGTTTTCGACAAAAATGTCATAAGATCGCCAGTGGATCGGTTGCATCTAAAACCATACTGTCGATCATTCAAAATTATAGCTATAAGCCTATTGTTAGAGGGGTCGCTTTTGTTACCTTTTTTGAGAATTTGTGAATACCATTTTTACCTTCCATTGACCTGGGATATATCCCAGTTGAAAATGATGAATAAAAAAAAGGTTGCGCAGCGGTTTCGAAATAGAGGAAGCAATATTTTTCAGAACCATGGAAGGGATTCCATCGTGACCAGTAGACTTTCTATCATTTAGATTCTTCAGAACTTTCACTAAAGCTCGGATCCTGAAGTAGATTTTTCTACATCTACAGGAATGATCAACTTCAGGAATCGTAAGTAGAGGTTGAGATGTAGGAGGAAGCGTGGAATTTGACGCAAAAAGTTTTGCAAATAATTTTGCTTTCCCAACGGAATCTGAAATGATAGAAGTCTATATTATCGATCAGCGGAGGGAATGATTATGCACAAAAGTTCTGCTTGATATTCTTTGCAAATATGCAAAAGGAACGATTGCAGTTGGGCTGGTAGAGGATTTTTTGTTTCAGCCTTTGGTTATGCAGAAACTTTTGGTGATTGATAATTTTCTTGCAATTTTTTTAGCCACTTTATAGCTGCTGCACGATGCTTCCGAAGCATTAACCTTGTACCACTTGAAAAGTTACTCTTTATTATGAATGAATTCTTTGCAAATGTCATTAAACCATGACTTGGTCTTTTGTTTGGCCGATTTATTCGAACTAGGTATAAACAGTTTCATGTCTGGCATTATTATATTTTTAACGACATTAGCAAAAAGATCAACGTTTCTTTGTCGAAAGTACATCGACCAGTCAAAGCTTCTCAAAAAGCTGATCCAGTCTGGAAGATGTACTTTTGGGAGAACTTGTTTTAACAAGGCAATGATCAGAATTACCGATTGGAGAGCTAATGAAAACTGTATACTTTTCTGAGTTGGTGGTCAGAAGAAGGTTCAAGAGATATTGGTTTTGGACGGTTTGATCGGGAATCCTCGTTGGGTTCTTGATAAGTTCAGAAAGTTGAAAGAGGTTTGAAAATAGTTCAAGTTGCCTGCCTTCTGGAGAAATGTGACTAGAAAAATGGAGCCAGTTGTTGTTATGTAGATAGAAGTCGCCAGCACCAACAATCTCGGCATCTGCGTATTTTTCCATGATTGAGTTCATGTTGTCGGATAGTTTGTCAATGATTACAGCTGTTTCTAGCTTCGTAGATTGGGGAGATCAGTATAAAAAACAGAAAAAAGTTGTAGACTTTTCAACACGGAGTTTTATCCATATATAGTGAAAAATATGGTTGGAGCCTTTTAGATTGTGAAGGGTGTTAAAACCTACATCAGAGCGAATATATAAAGCGACACTTCTATGGGAAATAAAGTGCGAAACTAAAGAGTAGCCGTTAATATTAAAATTAATATTGTCTTCTCTGACTTGAGTTTCGCATAGTGCTGATCTTTCAGAGATTAAATGGGCCTCTACGGTGCAAAAATTTGTTGCAAGCCCACGAATATTGCAAAAATGGATAGAAAAATTGACGGTCATGAAGTACCTACAATTTCGTACAGAAATCCAAAATTTAAAATAATAAAAATTAGAATAAAAATCGTGCAAATATTTAAATAAGTTATAAATTAATATAGCAAAAATATACTACAAATAAATTAATGAAATAAAAGTTAATCCAAAAAAAAAGAACTATACCTAACGAAAACGTAATTTGATAATATCGTAAAAAATTAATAGTGAATATACAAAAATATATATTGCATTTGACAGTTTTTAATACCTTATCAAATACAAGCAATACTCACATATTCACTACTAATAATTATCTGAGACTGAGACAATTAATTGAAAAATAGATTTATTTTTATCTATTTCTAATTCCATTTTGTAGGAATTATGAAATATTTATTACAAAAAAAAGGAAATATATATCTATAGTACAAAGATATTGTATGAATATTATTTTTAAAAAATCCAGTAAACAAAAGTGTAATTACAAAAATTTAAAAATGTATAAATTACAAAAATTAAAAATGTATAAATTAAAAATAAGAATTTGAAGTGAACATAATTAGTTATAATAATAAGTTAAGTTTACAGCAAAAAGTTACAATTGTACAAATGAATTATAATAAAAGCAAAAAGTTATTTTAACCACTAAAAGTTAAAGCAAGTTAAATTTACAAGGATAAAGAAAAAAAAAAAAAATTTAGTATAAATATTTAATTATTTAATGTGATGCTATCTATATTGGAAATTTATTATTAGGAAAAAGTAATTAAATTATTTAGAAAAAAGAAAATGATGATAACTTAAAAATAAAAAATATAAAAAAAAAATAAAAAAAGATGATAAAGATGATGAATTAAGATAATTATATTAACTCAGGATTTATGATCCAGATTCAGGTATTTATTTTTAGGTTATGTAACCTTCCAAGTAATTTATAATTTTTCTCATTTTAAAGTGTTTAATAATACTTATATTACAACTGGTGATATTGATTAATTAAATTAATTGAACAAAAATAAGTTATTAAGGTTAAAGAATTTGATATATTATGTGATCAATTATATATAATAAAGCGTGTTTTTTTTAAATGTATTACAACTAATGGAGATCATATTCCCACGAAAAATCAAAATCTAAATTTTTTTATAAGGGTTTTTGCCTCACTACAAATAAAAAATCACAACGCGACTTTTTATTTTAACTTTAATATATTTTTAACTAAAATCTCGCGAAAATATTTGCTGACAACAGTAAATATTCTAACTTTTTAAATAATATATTTTTCTAACTCAATTTTTTATATAAAATTATTTTCACACGAAAATAATTGCCGACAACAGTAGAATAAAATTATATAAACCGTGGAACAAATTAAAAAAATATTCATAATATTATTAGGATTCTTTGGTCACTAATATTTAATAATTAAACTGAGGTTTAATTTATGATAATTAGTGGATTGATTAAAACTGAGGTTCTAATCAATAGAAACAAAGAATAAAAAGGGGAATATTATAATAATTTAAATAAAATTTGTAATAAAAATAATAAAAATTTAATTTGTAATAAAAATAATAAAAATAAATAAACATTTAATTTATAACCAAAAAACAATTATTTGTTGTTATTCTCAAAACAAAAGTGGCTCAGTTGGTAGGATACCGACACTAAAAAACATAGTAAATTTGTTAAAAGTTTTAATCGGTATTCAAATTCCCCGTAAAATCGACATTTAATGGGTTTAACAAAAACAAAAGATAATAATAACAACAACGAACCAAAAACAAACTTATAATAAAAACTTATAATTAAAAAAATATAAATAAATAATAATGGCTGTCGATAATATTGCAATTCGCGACTTAATATCAAAAAGGTCATCCATTCCCACGTTTAAATGGAATGACACATGAATTAACTAGTTTCATTCGTGAAAGAGAAGCCTTACTAGACATTGCACCTGATGATCCAGTAAAGACTTATATCCAGAATATAATTCTCAACAAAATCCAGCGACCAGCTGCCGTCGCCATAAGAAGAATCGGATCAACGTCTTGGGAGGATGTGAAAGAACAACTGAAAAAATATTTTGGAATTAAAGAAAGTTATTTAACGCTATAAGAAAAAGCTGACAACGTGAGGTATATAAATGTAAGTCAATACTATAATATGTTAAAGGAAATTCTAGATAAATTAAATCTTATGTATAAGCAGCGGTCGGCAAACTTTTTTGGTCATGGATAAAATTCGTCTAAGATGAGATTTTTTTTAAACTCGTAGCGGGTCAGTGGCAATTTTATATGAAAGTAATTTAAAAAAAATAGTTAAACCAAAAGTTAATTCATTTATTATCAAGCAAAACAAATTTTATATAAACATAAATTGGATAAATTCAGTACACAATAATAAAAATAAATCAAAAAACAACAAAAATAACATTTAATATTTTAACTGCAGTAGGCGAAATCAATGGCTTCCATGATGCTGTACTGTTGAAGTTAATTTGGATAAGTCTGGTTCATATTTTGACATTTTAAGCCGAACACATTCATCAGAATGCTCAGTAGTCAAACTGGTCCTGTTTTTATTTAAAATATATTTCATTTGTGAGAATGTTTGTACACAATTATAGCTTGAGCCAAACGCAGATAAAAGAGCAAATGCAACTTTTTTGATACATGTGAATTTTGTTGGAAGAGATGCCCAAAACGTAATATAAGACTCAAATGTCTTTACATCGAAATCATCAACATTTCGTTTTTCTACTTGAGTTTTTAAATGTAAGAAATAGTTAAATTTACGATTTTTTATATCCGTTTCAAATAAAACTAATTTTGAGCAAAAACTCTTCGATTCTTCATATAATTTTAAAATTGTGTGGCCGTTACCCTGAAGTCGTTTGTTAAATTCATTATAATGGTTCATTAAATCAGTTAAGAACAGAAGTTTTAAGAACCATTTCTTATCATCAAGCTCGGTATAATTTTCTCCCATTTCAACTAGAAATATTTGTATTGCATCAAAGCAAGCTACAAATCTATTAAGCACCTTTCCTCTGCTTAACCATCGAACTTCAGAGTGCAACAGTAAACTTCCATACTCCGGTTCAATTTCCTCTAAAAAAGATTTAAAGCGTCAAAGCAGAACGTGCTGTAATTATGTTAACAATTTTAACAACCGTCTTCATAACATCATTAAGATCTTTCATCGACGCCTTTGCACATAAGTTCTCCTCGTGTATAATGCAATGAAAAGATAAGATAGGACGGCCGAGTTGGTTTTCTAGCAATTTCACGAAACCAATATTTTTTCCCCTCATAGACGGAGCACCATCAGTTGTTATGGAAAACAATTTCTTTTTTAAATCTAAAATTTTCTCATTTCCCACTGCGTGAACTCCTGAACTTTACTGAGAATATCAGAGCCTTTAGTTGTACCGTCCATTGAAGCTAGAATCAACAATTCCTCCTGGACTTTAAAAGAAGTTATTGATGCAAACCGAGCAATAAATGCAAGTCTTGCCATATTATTTATGTCACTCCTCTCGTCCAGGGAAATACTAATAACTCCACTCGATAATATATCGTTTTTGATCTGAATGTCAATGTCTGCAGCCTTATCTTTTATTCGTCGCTGGACAGTTCTTGCTGATAACGGAATTTCTTTAATTTTGGCCAAGATTTCTGTTTTATTTTTGAAATCATTAAAAAGATGTTCGGAACATTGGATAAATGCCGTCTTTAAATATTCACCATCTGAAAATGGTTTTCCGTTGCGTCCAATCGCAAGAGCTGCTGCAAAGGTAGCAGCTGTTGAGTGGTGATGTTGCGTTATGAACTTCTGTATAACTCCTTTTTGATTTCCAAAATTCAATACATGCTTCTTGATGCATGTGACTTGCAACTTTATGTTTGGAAGAAAAGTGCCTCTCAATATTTGTAAGTTCGACCAGTAATTGTATTCCAACATAAGCAAAACACCATACGGTCACCACTCTCAATACATCCATAATTTTCTTTCCATATAGGTTGAAATAATCTCATCTGTTTTGCCTTGGGTTCGGTCATGGTTAAAAATCACAAAAAATTATTATATTCACCGCTATTTTTGTTTACTACATAAATATTCCACGTTATCTTTGTTTCGATTTTGCGCTTGAAATGAAAATTTAAACTGAAACATAGAAACATAACTTTACATTTATTTTGCGCGTAGCAACATAAAATTTATCAAGGCTACTACGATTTTAGAAGTTCGCAAAATTTTCAAATTCTAATCTCAAAGCCTTATAAAAACAATTGCTGGTAAAACATTTAAAACTTAATTTTATATACAATTTTTGTAATCAAAAAATATATTTATGGATTTGGAACCAATTTTACAATTTCGAAGCGGGTAACATGAAATGATGATTATTATTATTATTATTATCTCCAAAATCAACAAAGATAGAACCTTTAAATTTTGTACAATGATGTTCCTTCCCGTTCGATTTATGTCTCTGAAATTTAAGAGGATTTGGTATATGGGTTTGGATTTTGAAAGCTTCCGAACGAGCACAAGAGCAAATGAGATTATCTCCAAAACCAACTAAGTTATAACCTTTAGTGGTGGTGTGGTGGTGTTTAGTGGTGGTAATTTGGCAGAGTGGTGTTCTTTCATGTTTTATATAAGTCTCTGAAATTTGAGAGGATTTGGTCCATGGGTTCGGAATTTGGATGCTTCCGAACGAGCCACAGAGCAAATGAGATTATCTCCAAAACCAACAAAGATAGAACCTTTAAATTTTGTACAATGATGTTCCTTCCCGTTCGATTTAGGTCTCTGAAATTTGAGAGGATTTGGTTCACATTCCCGTTAGTTAATATGGAACGTTACACGAAGGAACAACGTGTTTTTGTTATTACAACATTTTTTGAAAATGGTAAAAGTTTTCAAGATGTAATTAGGAAATTTCGAACAAAATTTGGTAGAGAAAATGCTCCAACAAATCGTGCCATCAAGCTGATGGTTGATAAATTTCTAGAAACTAGATCTGTTCTTGATAACAGAGGCAACATTTATCAACGTAGTGGCCGTTCAACCAAGAATGTAGCAGCTGTGAGCAGAAGTGTTGAAGAAGATCCAAAAACTTCCATTCGTCATCGTTCGCAGCAATTAAACATCAAACCATTCACATTATTCAACATTTTGCATCGTGATCTCCATTTAAAGGCTTATAAGATCCAGCTGACGCAAGAATTAATACCAACTGACCATGCATTACGTCGGCAATTCTTTTCTTGGGCAATCGAAAAACAAGAAGAAAATGAGAATTTTTTTAACAAAATAATCTTCACCGACGAAGCTCATTTCCAGCTCAATGGCTACGTCAATAAACAGAATTGCCGCATTTGGGGTGAAGAGAATCCAAGGGTTATCTTAGAGAAACCAGTACATCCACAAAAGTTACGGTTTGGTGTGGTTTGTAGTTAGGAGGAATCATCGGACCATATTTTTTTGAAAACGCAAATGGAAATGCGATTACGGTCATTGGAAATCGCTACAGGGAGATGATCCGAAGCTTTTTGTGGCGGGAAATTGATGATTTGGACGTAGAGAATATGTGGTTTCAAGAGGACGGTGCCACTTGCCACACAGCAAGAGAAACTATGGATCTTTTGACGGAAAAGTTCGTAGATCGCATTTTTTCTCGTAGAGGAGGAGTGATGTGGCCACCAAGATCGTGCGATTTGACACTGTTGGGTTTTTTTTTGTGGGGTTTTGTGAAATCGAAAGTGTACAGCAATAATCCCACAACAATTCAAGAGCTTAAAAACAACATTATCGAGCAGATTTCAACCATTGAGAACAGTTTATTGAACAACGTGATTCAGAATTTTGGTAAAAGATTGGAAGCCTGCCGAAGTAGTAGAGGGGGCCACTTGGCCGACATAATTTTTCATTATTAACCGGAACCTATTTGTAATAAATTAAAATAAAAATATATTTAATATTTCAAAAAAAAAAGTATTTTTTTATTAAAATGATACCTCAATTTTGAACACCCTTTACAAAGGTGTTCTGTTGTGTTTCCTTTTCTGTACAATTGCAAACTGACATTTGAAAGAATTTGAACCATGGGTTCGTATTTTGGAAACTTCCGGACGAGCACAAGAGCAACGAGCATTTCTCCAAAACCAACAAAAGTAGAACCTTTAAATTTAGTACAATGGTGTTCTGGCATGTTTTCTTTATGTTCCTGAAATGGATTCGATGAATTGGAATTCATTTGACATTGTGTTTAATACATAATTTTCGCGACAATTTTTTTTCGCGACCAGAAAATTTTGGATACAAAACTGAACAATATGAAATGACATTTATGTTTTGTTTTTTATGTTTATTTTGGTGTTTTGATAATATAGGTACGAAATATAAAAATGGAAGATGCAACGTAAGTTAAATTTTATTTAATAAATAAGAAAAATAAAAATTTTTTTTATTAATAATAACTATAGAAAGGGCTATCATTTACCGGTCTTGAAATTCTTACATGCATACCATCTATGCAGCCAAGAACAGATGAATATAGTTCACTGCGACTGTTTTCAAAATTTTGTATGCATTTAGTTTGTGCTATTAAAGTTTTCGGAAACTGTATTACTTAATTTTTTAGCTTATTTATTACTTTAATAGTTTTTAGGTCATACACTGTACCATATCCAATATTGGACCTGTCATTGATTTCACGGAAACTGTTGTTGTTGCTTAATCTCCACATGGTTACATATAAATGGCATTCTAATGAATAAGCTGATCGACCTGCTTTTATTGTCCATATATTATTTTATATATTACATTAATATGTACCTATTATGAACTAAATTCAAAATCAATAATTTTTTCACATATTCAATATACGTAAATCTTACCTGCTGAGATTTTCTTTTATTTAATAATTATTAAATATTTTTCCGTTTAGGTATGTCTTTTCGCTACAATGTTTTATTTGACACTAAATTGAGACAATGTGTCAAGGCGATCGGAATTGAAAACAAAACATATTGTATTTATAAATTTGGGATTTGTCATTGTATTATATCTGCTGTGTATCGGGTTGAAGGTTTTTTTTATACATTTCCGATGTCACCCATAATGTACATCTTGCTTGTTTTCAAAAGCCAAAAGTTGTTGCCTGAGTTCGTGATGTATAAGCGCTGATTCTTTCTGTTTCATGGATAGATTTGGTATTTCAGCTACCAATTTAGCAAACCGTAAATTACATTACCAAAACGTTAAACCTTAAAAATTATAAAAAAAGTAAAGTAAGATTATTAAAAACATATTATTAGGAGAGTCACATATTAAAAATTTTACAACTTCGCGCTTTTTAGCATATTTTCAAAAAAATTTTAAAAAATATGCTTATTAATTTCACTCTGTCCGTCTGGGTGTTTACAAAACTTCTACACCGTTTGAAATAAAGCAATGAAATTTTAATTATGGATAGACTTCGCCAAAAAACTAATTTTGTGGAACAACTTTTTTCTATAGCCCCACCCGTCACGGAGCACAGCTCTACAAAGTTCGAAAAAGCCTTATCTTTAAATTATTATAACACAGATTCTATAAGGCATATTTTCAATCTGGAAACGCCAAATGATAGCTGGTTTTATAAAAATTATAAATATATGGCTTTGCTATGCGGTATTTTAATATACCATTATGGGAAACTCAGTTTAGAAAATATTTTTCAAACGGTTTAACTTAGAACTTGAAATTTTTAGAGGAATTAGACCTTTGCAAATAAGTATGAGTCATTTTAGGAAATATTTTTGTGTCGCTCACAGTTTAGGAGCTGTAAGGGGTCAAAAGTGAAAGTTCTCTATTTTTAAACACCTGTAACTTGGACACCTGTCCAAATTTTATTGAAGTAATATACAAAAATTAAAGCTCCAACATAATATTTTTGTTTGTGTTAGTAATTTTTCTTAATAATATAGGGTTACCTTATAATTGACGAAAGTGGAATTTGATTTTTCTAAATTTTTTCTTACAAAAAAAAAAAAATTAAACAAATTTATAAGCCCTAAAAAGAGTAGGTATATTGAAAATACCTATTCTTTTTACTCTAGGCTTATTATGGGATATTTGTATACTCGTACGATAGTATCGGGTATAATAAATTTGGACCTCCCTTTGTAACATTTTGAAATAAGCAAAATAGGTATAGCTTCAAAGTTATGGTTTGGATCAGAATCAAATTCTGAGATGACTTAATTTTTTCCGTCCGTCAGCACGATAACTCAAAAATTAAGAAAGCTAGAGTCTTGAAGTTCACACAAAATATTTTTGGATCACTTTGAGGGTTCCGTATTTTTTTGGTTTAGATCTGACCAAAAATTCGGGTAGCTCTCCAACAACTAATTTTTTGAACTCCACATTTTTCTTAAAAATTTGTCAAAAGTTAAACACCTGTAACTTGAAAACCTGTTAAAAACTTTACCACCCTATTTTTTTTGAAGTAATAGGTAAAAATTAAAGCTCTAACATCATTATACTTTTAGTACTGTTTGTAACTTTTCTTAATAATACAGGGTTACCTTATAATTAACGAAAGTGTGACTTGATTTTTTCAATTTTTCTAACAAATTTCTTTAACGATTTTTTTAATTTTTTATTCGATAATTTAAATTTGTTAGGGATGATGATGAAAAATGTAAATTAATAAAAAACATAACGGTTGCTTGAAGAATTTATATTTGTATGATATTGGTATGCATACTTATATATCATGTTTATTTACAATCGTATATGTCACTGATGAATGGATGATGTTTATATAATAAGAATATTGATATATTATATACATATATATACATATTATATACATATACGTATACATATACCTATTTTGTTGTATTGCATATAAGAAATTATTCTACGAATGAAATATTTTTAAAGAAATAATGCAATGTATGGCGATATATTATAATAATATATTTGAATACATATGCATATTAATATATATTTGGTATTTTTAATATAAATAAATATGCATTTGTTATATGCATACATAAATTTAATATAAATAAATATGCATTTGCCGCTTAGTAAATAGTAATAGCATATTTGGAAAAGTTTTGGATTGATAATCGTTAGGTGGAAGGTGGAAGGAATCTGCTTTTGAAGAATGTGTAAAATATATGTTTTGAATCTATGTACAAAACCAAAGTTCTAGAAATTATGAAACTCACCCAAATTATTTTAAAATACTGAAATATTAAAAAAATAATATTATAAGCAGAGTGAGAGACTATGAACATACTAACGGGTTCGTACGGGTATCTAAGAGTTGACAAAGGCAACTATATTCTTCCTCGTTTAATTTTGGAAATGTTTGTTTTTGAAAACCCTTGCTTTCATTACTTGTTTTGAATTACATATTATTTTAAAATTTTCATGTAGACAACTTACGGCCAACGCTTTTATATGCACAGTAAAAAGCCAGAGTTCCAGGACGAAAAATATAAATATTGTATTTATTTGAGAACTCGTAAGTTTATTATTATTTTAAATTATATATACATATGTATAAGCATGTACATATTAGTTCTTAACTGAAACTCATAAAGTTTGCATTTAATATAATACCTATTATTTAAAAAATGTTTCAATCACAGATTATCTATTACAATAAAATGGGCCACTTTTTTTTAAGTAACATATTAATACAGTTTTTACAACTACCTAAACAAAAATAAAACCATTAGTAAAAGTAGGTAAAATATATGTTACTTAGTTTCAAAACCATTATGTAATTGAAATTAATGTAAGATAAAAATTAAATTAATATTGTTTAGGTAGTTAAAATTTAATTTACTTAATATTTATAGAGCACCAAATGAGATCAATAACTTTTTTGAAAACTTCCTAACTAATTTCGAGGAATGTTTATCAAATTAATATTCACTCGTATATAACCGGCGATTTCAATCTTAATTTATTTGATAACACGAGTTAATAGGTACAGAAACTTTATGTCAGCGCACGGATTTTTTATTTGTAACGATGGCATAGTTACCAGGAAAACTTCTGGTACCTGCATTGACCATTTCTTTACTAATAATTTGATAGAAAAAATAATTTTATCGCATGTAAATATCGCACTTTTTGATCATAATATCACAACATTTGAAGTTACCAAGCTCAATAACATACCACATAACACATTTGCACACAGTAAAATCCACGTAAATAAAACCTTAAATCTAAATAAATTATTAGGTTAATTTCGCAAGAACCAATTGTTTTAAATCAAGTTAAAAATTGTGAAGAATCTTTGTTAGAATTCGTAACTAAATTTAAGAAAATCTTTAGTAATTCATTTAGTTGTAAAACAAGACAAAATAATTGAAAATAGCAGAAAATGGTTTGACAACGAATTGATTGACGTTATGAATTCCAAATGATTTTGGTATTTGAAATGGTTACATGATAAACCGAATACACATCTTAAACATATGTATAAGTATTTTAGAAGTAGTTACCAGTTTGCTAAGATTTAAGAAAAAAGTTTATTTCGCAAAAGAATTTAGGAAATGTGGAAATAATTTATCTTTGACTTGGAGATGTATTAATAACATTTTATATAATGGTACCAATAGAAGAACTAATTGTGATATATTAAAAGGATTACCACGAAATCTATAGCTGAACCGAAAATAAATGAATTAAATTTACATTTCGTCAAGATTGGTGAAACTTTAGCTAAACAATTTGAAAATAGGTTGTTTTATGAACCTGATGTGGCTGATGTAGTATTTCATTTTGATTATATTAATAAATATGATGTTTTAAAAATAATTACAAATTCAATAGACTACCTCAATTTTTCAAATAATATATTTAAAGCATGTAATGAAAAAGTTTGCGTATCTATATCCATTATAGTCAACAAATCACTTAAAGAAGGGTGCTTTCCTGATTTACTAAACCTTGGTAAAATTGTACCTATCCTCAAATCTGGGGACAACAGTGACTTTAATAATTACAGGCCTATATGCTCAACAACAGTTTTTTCAAAAATAATTGGAAAGGTTGTAAAATCACAATTTTCTCGATACATTGAAACAAATAACTTGCTGTCAAAAAACCAATATGGACTTAAAACTCAATCAAGTACTGAAACGGCAGTAATTGATATGGTAAATCATGCCCTGAGTTTGAAAGTTAAGAAACAAGTAGTATCGTTGTTATTCATGGATATGTCAAAAGCCTTTGATATAGTTGATCTTAAGATATTATTAAAGAAGTTACACAGATTTGGTATCAAAGGATTAGCATACAATTGGTTTCAATCGTTTTTCAATCGGTTTCAACCAGTCGTAAGCAATTTACAAAAATAGTTTCACATGAAAGTAATAAAGAGTTGATTTCATACGGGGTACCTGAAGAAAGTGTTTTAGGTCCTCTGTTGTTCTTAATATATATAGATAGTATCAACAAAACTGGAATTGATGATGAAATTTTACTGATGATATCTGTGTTGTCTTTAATGCAAATAGTTACAGAACTCTAGAAATAAAAATGAACAATAAAATGTCCAAACTACTTCAATCACAAGTAAAACTTAAACATGTTCAAAAATTTAAATATTTGGGGATTTCAATTGATGCCAACATGAAATGGAAGACACATATTAACTACCAAATCACAAAATTATCGTTAATTGCTGGAATGTTTGGTAAAATTGCAATACAATACAAAGTGCAAAGAGGAATAATTAGCATTAAAAATGAAGATAATTTATGTTTACCTCGAGCAATTATTATTTCAATAGCTAAAATTGAAAAATAAATATTACAAAAAAAAATCGATGTGATACTGGAAAGCTACAAACTGAATTAGCTTTAGAGCTGGTAAAATAATCTGGTGTATCTATTCTCTTCATAAGTTTGCCGAATACCGGAATTTAAACAATTCCAGAAATATTTACAAAATTATAAGATTGTGGTTTATAAATATGGAACAAAAGGCATAGAACTAATATTTGAAGGAAAAAAATGGAGGTAGAAGAATTAACTTGTTGTATGACGCTGCTGAACATCACTATAATATTATTGTTTCTCTCACTGCAGCATTTTTGGCTGATTTTTATTGTGAACAATGCCACATTTCATATTATGTTAAAAATAAACATAAATGTTCAATGAGCTGTCCTTGCTGTGAGAAAACTCCAGTATGCCCACAAAATATAAGAAATATATTATGCGTCGATTGCAATCGTTACTTTCGAGGTCAAACGTGTTTTGACAATCATAAAGCCTCAACTTCAACCAAAATAAGCACATGTGAGGAAATTTGAAAATGTAAAAACTGTGTCGAAAGTTATAAAGCAAAAAGGAAACGTACATGTGGTGAACTTTACTGTAAAATGTGTAGCAGTTTTGTTGCAAATGATCATCTATGCTACATTCAGCAATAAGGCAAATTCTAAAAATTTTCTGTACATATTTTATGATATAGATACTAGACAAGAAAAAAATATTTTATTATAAACAAAATTCTTTATTTTTTGGTTCAAAGTGTGGTTTTAGAGAAAAAAAATTTGAAAAAGAAAATATAATAGATAAGTTAATGGAACATATTTTGATATTAAGAAAAATATTTAAACAAATTATTGTAATTGCTCACAATGGGCAGACTTTTGATCATCAATTCGTTTTAAATTACATATTAAATAAAAGTGTGGTACTGGACAACATAAAATGCAAAGACTCGCTTATTTACTTTCAAAGACACTTTCTAAGTTACCAGAAGCATTTAACTTATCAACAACTCTGAAAAAATGTTATTTTCCTTATTTGTTCAGCACGATAAGAATCGAATATTACGATAGTTGTTTACCAGAAATGAAATATTCTCCTGATACAATGAAAGAAGGTGAATGCGAAGAATTTTTAAAATGGTTTCAGAAAAGTAAAAAATGCAATTTTAATATGCAAAAGGAAATAACGGAATATTGCAACAACGATGTTAGAATTGTGACTGAAGCATGTTTGAATTTTAGGAAAATATTTTTAGAAGAATGCAAAGTTGGACCGTGTTGGCAATCAACTACAATAGCACCTGCATGTAATCTTAAATATTTATGAAATTTTGTAAAACCTAATACAATTGGTATTCTTCCTAAAAAGAGACTACTAACTAACAGACAAACAGTCGAAAATTGCCATGCAGTGGTTAATTTGGGAATAAGATTCACGTCAAAGTAATTTACAATGTGCATGAAATAAATTATTGCAGGCTTTAAAAGGCTTTATTTTAGATGATCTTTTTAATCTGAATTTTTGTGAATGTTATTACCATGGACATTCGCAATGTTTAACAACGAATCGACATGCGAACTTATTTAATAGCAATGATGATACACTTAATCAAAGATATGAAAGAACAGTAGTAAATAAAGATCATCTAAAATATATTGGATACACCATAATTAAAATGTGGGAATGTGAATTTCACGAGCAAATGATGCGTAATAAAAATATGGATTACTTGAAAACCACCCGTACTGAACACAACTACATTAAATCCTTGATTTTACGGGGGTAGGACTGGAAATGTTTACATATACTATAAATGTAAGCCTGGAGAAAAAAATTAACTTTATCGATATATATTCTCTTTACCCATATGCAAGAGAAGAAAATTTCCTATTAAGCATCAAACAGTTTAGATAGGAGAGAATGTTTGTAAATTGAATATATCGGTCATTCATGGAATATTTAAATGTAAAATTTTAACAACATCTTTTACACTAGTAAAGCAAAATAATAAATTGATGTTCTCACTTTGTAGAAGTTGTAGTGAAGAAAAATACCAAGGAGAATATTGTTATGATAATGATGAAGAAAGATCATTAATAGGAACTTGGGGGATAGATGACGTCATAAAAGCTATTGAAAAGGGTTATGATCTCAAAAATATTTACGAAATCTGCCGATACCAAACAGCAAAATACTATAAAATTAATTCTATTGACGGGTTATTCACAGGGATGAATAAATGAAGCAAAATTAAACAAGAAGCTTCCGGTTGGCCTCAATATGTCAAACTGAAGAAGAAAACGAAAATTATATAGAAAATTTTTAAATGTAAAAGAAATCAAGTTAGAATACGAAATCCATACCTGGCTTAAGATCAACGAAATCAGCGAGAAAACCAACAACAAACAAAAATTATAAATCAACCATTCCAATTGTATGAGTTGTTAACAAATCCATCCGTAGAAGTGTGTTCAATATTACCTAAAAATGAAGAAAGCATAATAGTAAGCTGACAGTATAAAGATGAAGCAGCAACTTCTTTAGCACCTATCAATATGTGTATGGCAGCTTACACAACAACACAAGCTGTACAGTTATTTAGAGCAGCTTAATAATAGAGTTTTATAAAGCAAAGTAGGAGAAAATTATCCGTAAGTGGGGTAAATTTGGTGATATAACTGACGAATTAAGTTGTTATAGTTCTGGCAGCTATATTACAGAATTTGTTAGTGGTGGACGAAAAACTATGATAGATAAATGTGATAAAGATAAATGTGTACAAGTGGTATGCAAGGTTAAAAGTATTTCTTTAAATTATAATGCTTCTAAACAATTAAACTTTAATAGTATTAGTAATGCTGTGTTGAATTCTCAAGACCCGAAAGATATTTTTGTAATTTCGGACAATATTAAAAGCACCAAAAATCATGATGTGGTTACAAAAACTGAAACAAAATGATGTCAACCAAAATCCGAATACTAGAAGATCTCAGTTCTTTGCCATTTGGGTATAAGAGACAAAAGTGACATTAGATTACAATATTGGATAATCATTAATAAAAAAAAAACTAAGAAAAATAAGTTTTTTATATTATGTTTTGTAGTTTTATTTAAAGACCATTATTAAAGAATAAAAATATATTTTAGTTAAATAATATCTTTTTTATTAATCCACATGTTATGTTCATCAAAACCTAGCTATCTAACAAAAACTCTATTACTTTGTTTTTTCTTATTTTTTTCTACAAGATAAGTATCTGAGTATTTTACAGGTGTAATCTCAGCTTCATAAAAGGCTTCAGAAATTGGTGTGTCAGTGCAATGTGTTAGTTGATATGTAGTTGGATAAGTTTTATTGATCTTTTCAATTTTAAATATTGCTGTTGACCAATTCGGTTGATAACCTTTTGCGAAAGGACCATTATATTTACTTATTCTTGCAAAATTTCCATCTTTATATTTATTTTTTTGAGAAACTCTAGGTGCAATATATATATATTCCTAAGCATGTTTTTTTAATTTTTCTTTGTAATTTTTTCAGGAGGAAGCTCGTTGTACTATGTTTTGTTGAATTATATTCTTTCATTAATTATTGTACAATGCGTAACCATTTATAATTTCCGTTTAAACTAAATTTTTTCCACATTGAACTTTTCAATGGGTGGTTAAATCGTTCGACAATTGATGTTTTTAATTCGCTAAATGTGTGATAATGATTGATTGATTTTTCGTTCATATAATTGTAAAATTGTGAATTAAAAAATTCCTTTCCTTGATCCGAGTGATTATTTTTTTTGTTTCACTTTAGCTCTACTAATAATTGATTTTAAAGCATTTAAAACATCTTCAGCATTTTTTGTTTTTATGGGTTCAGCACAGGCATATTTAGAAAGAGTCAATGACCTTACAACATATATTTCTAACCATTATTAAACTTAGCATGAGTTACATAATATTATGTTGACATAATGTAGCATGAGATATGTGTTGCCATAATGTAACATGATACATCATGTTGACACAACTTAATATAATGTTGCATGGTATTCTGTTGGCATAATATTATAGTAGCTCATTCGCCTTTTTTTGTTTTAAGCATTTTTATATTTTAACAATAACAGGAAATGCATTTAGCATTCCTGATTAGTTGATTTTATAAATTTTAAAAAACAACATTATTTTTTTGATGATCTTAGCACTAAGTTAATTTAAGCATATTAATATATAAGTATAACTTTGTCAAATAAAATTCAGTCTTAAGATCAAACTCAAACTTTAAAGTTGAGGAATAAAAAAATAAAATAATTTAAATATAAATTTAAATTCTTGTGTTTTAAAAACCCATAATTGGCGCAGTCGTGTAGTATTTGCTATCCAAAGATAGTAAATCTTGTGATACGAACCGTAAGTTGAAATATTTAAATACATATTTAATAATAAGAATTCAGTATGGTTGCACCAACGTTAAAAGATTTACGAAAAGTTACAGTATGTCAATTAAAATCACAATTTGAAGGATTAAATGCTGCAAAATTGCATCCTGCTCAAAATGGTGAAGAAAATCCATTATCAGATAAAAAACAATTGAGCAAGAAATGGGAAATTTAAATTTCATCAATGGCATTGCGAATGTTAAGTGGAGCAAATTAAAACAGAAACTCCAGAGAAAAATCCGTTGCCGACCAACGAAATTATTGAAGAATAAATAAGGTATCAATTTTTTTAGAATAAACATGGTTTTATTTAAAACTTTTAAAATAATATACATAATCATTTTTTTTCTAAAAATTTTTTAATTTTAACTTAAAAGAAAATAAAATCTATTTTTTAATTATGTTATAAATTAGTTTTATATAAATGAAATTTATATATTTATAAATATATGAAATAAATATGTGATTTGCCGAAAACTTGGGCAAACCAATAATTATTAGATAGAAGAAATATTGTTGAAAACTTTTTGCTAACAGACAAATATTTTTGCATATAGAATATATGAAAATCAAATTTTATTATTATTGGCTGCAAAAATAAAAATTTTATTATTTGTATAAATATTCTATACATTATTTTAGAATTAAATTTTTCCTTTGAAATAGATCTTAAGATATATTTCAATGCTTTGAATAATTTAATAAATTATGCTATTTTTTAAATAAAAAGTTTAATTTAATCCAAAGCCTTATTCTGAAAAATAAAGCAAAAACATGTTCAAAGTATAAAAAGCCAAAATATAAATTCGACGTAACTCTAAAGAGAACGTCTTTTACAAAATTTATTTTCAACATTATTCCTTTACTCTAAGCTTAAAAAACAAAAAAAAAAAAAATCAAAATAAATATTACGTAACTTTTAAGAGAACATAATTTAATTTTAAAGCAAAAATATAAAATTTAAATTCATATTTATTACAAGTTCAATTTTTTTTTCTTCTAAGAAAAAAAAATATGATTAATTAAAAAAAAAAAAAAAAAAAATATGTATTAGGTAATACATATATAATATCATAATGTAGGTATAAGTATGTAATTGCAAAAATATAAAACAAAAAAAAAAAAAAATAATTTAAACAATAAAGAATATTGCACTTGGTTTGAAAACTAAAATAAAATTATGTATGTTGCTATATTAAAAGTAACAAATTGAAATTTAAAACCAAAAAAAAAAAAAAAAAATTTTAATTATATAATAAATAAATGAAAAAAAAAATATAAGTGTATTATTTAAGTCAATTTTTATACTTTGTAATATTTATTAGATCTATTAGATTTGTATATTTATTACTAAGTTATATGAATTCAAAAATGTATAATATTGAAAAAATTAAGAATAAAACTTAGAATTAAGTTAAATTTTTATAATGATGTTCCCTATCTTTGAATTGTAAGAATGTTAATATAAATAATCATAATTTGAACTCAGGAGAGTTTCAAACTTAAGAGGGGAGGAGTTAGATAATATTATGTTGACATAATGTAGCATGAGATATGTGTTGCCATAATGTAACATGATACATCATGTTGACACAACTTAATATAATGTTGCGTGGTATTCTGTTGGCATAATATTATAGTAGCTCATTCGCCTTTTTTTGTTTTAAGCATTTTTATATTTTAACAATAACAGGAAATGCATTTAGCATTCCTGATTAGTTGATTTTATAAATTTTAAAAAACAACATTATTTTTTTGATGATCTTAGCACTAAGTTAATTTAAGCATATTAATATATAAGTATAACTTTGTCAAATAAAATTCAGTCTTAAGATCAAACTCAAACTTTAAAGTTGAGGAATAAAAAAATAAAATAATTTAAATATAAATTTAAATTCTTGTGTTTTAAAAACCCATAATTCATGTGGTATCATTTCCACCAAATCAATTTTCCATGTGTCATTTAATTCTTTTTGTTTGATTTTTCTTCTTAGAAAGTTACGTCTTGCCTGTCTATGAATTTCAATTACCATTTGGGCTCTATTTATATTAAAGAATTATGTCAACTAGCTTTAAAAATATTAAAATAATAAATCAAGGCATAATTTAAACTAACCGTTTCCTTGAGTTTAATTTGCTTTTATACTTTTCTGCAAGAGTATACATATAAGTTGGGTTTTATTTTCAGTTTTAATTCATTTTCATTCTGATTTTTATTCAACAAAGGACTAAAACAAGGTGATTCAACAATATTTCCGTTTGAAGAAACTGAGCACATAAATACACAAAGTCAGATTCAGGAAGACAAAATTACATCCACAGTGGAGGATGACAGAAACAGAAGAATTTGTGCCGCCGCTCCTTGAATTGGCGGCGAAAGACTAACATGCAGACGATGTTGAAGAAGAAAAAATTTGGGATATAAATAATCAACAAGAAGACGCTGATTATTTTAACGATTTATTAATCTTAAATAATTTTAATTAAATAATATATACAATTAAAAATATATATGTATATATATGTGTTCAAAATTGAGGTATCATTTTAATTTTAATAAAAAAGACTTTTTTTTTTGAAATATTAAATATATTTCTATTTTAATTTATTAGAAATAGGGTCCGGTTAATAATGAAAAATTATGTCGGCCAAGTGGCCTCCTCTACTACTTCGGCAGGCTTCCAATCTTTTACCAAAATTCTGAATCACGTTGTTCAATAAACTGCTCTCAATGCTTGAAATCTGCTCGATAATGTTGTTTTTAAGCTCTTGAATTGTTGTGGGATTATTGCTGTACACTTTCGATTTCACAAAACCCCACAAAAAAAAGTCCAACGGTGTCAAATCGCACGATCTTGGTGGCCACATCACTAATCCTCTACGAGAAATAATGCAATCTACGAACTTTTCCGTCAAAAGATCCATTGTTTCTCTTGCTGTGTGGCAAGTGGCACCGTCCTGTTGAAACCACATATTCTCTACGTCCAAATCATCAATTTCCCGCCACAAAAAGCTTGGGATCATCTCCCTGTAGCCATTTCCATTGACCGTAATCGTATTTCCATTTGCGTTTTTAAAAAAATATGGTCCGATGATTCCTCCTGACCACAAACCACACCAAACCGTAACTTTTTGTGGATGTACTGGTTGCTCTAAGATAACCCTTGGATTCTCTTCACCCCAAATGCGGCAATTCTGTTTATTGACGTAGCCATTGAGCTGGAAATGAGCTTCGTCGGTGAAGATTATTTTGTTAAAAAAATTCTCATTTTCTTCTTGTTTTTCGATTGCCCAAGAAACGAATTGTCGACGTAATGCATGGTCAGTTGGTTTTAATTCTTGCGTTAGCTGGACCTTTAAATGGAGATCACGATGCAAAATGTTGAATAATGTGGATGGTTTGATGTTTAATTGCTGCGAACGATGACGAATGGAAGTTTTTGGATCTTCTTCAACACTTCTGCTCACAGCTGCTACATTCTCAGTTGAACGGCCACTTCGTTGATAAATGTTGCCTCTGTTATCAAGAACAGATGCAGTTTCTAGAAATTTATCAACCATCAGCTTGATGGCACGATTTGTTGGAGCATTTTCTCTACCAAATTTTGTTCGGAATTTCCTAATTACATCTGGAAAACTTTTACGATTTTCAAAAAATGTTGTAATAACAAAAACACGTTGTTCCTTCGTGTAACGTTCCATATTAACTAACCGGAATGTATTTAGAATATACCTAAAGAAACCTCGTATAAAAATTCCAGGTAGAAAAAAAATGGCGGCAAAATCAAAATGATACCTCAATTTTGAAGACCCTATATATATATATTTATCTATCTAAACACATATAAATGAAAAATAAAACTAAGTTAATTATTATGTATTTTGATTTATTTTAATTGTTTTATGTTTTATATTGCAGATTTTTTCCTTTAAAATTATAGGAATTTCAAAAAATACCTTGAATTACATTCAATATTAAAATGTTGCATTGGTATATAAATTTCTTGTTGTAACCTTAATACCTGCTGTTCACCGCATAATTTTAGATATTTCCCAACATATTGTTTTACATTAAGCTCAGCATTTTTATTATAGGTCATCAAACATTAAAGAAATAAGAAATTATTTAAATAGTAAAATTTTTCTGCTTCGCCTCTGTTAATAGTTATGCTTTGTCCGTTTGCCAATTTTAGCTCATGATGAAAACTCAGTTTTATGTCTTATTAAAATTGGTAATC
This sequence comes from Poecilobothrus nobilitatus, assembly GCA_947095535.1. Lineage (NCBI taxonomy): Eukaryota > Metazoa > Arthropoda > Insecta > Diptera > Dolichopodidae > Poecilobothrus > Poecilobothrus nobilitatus. The sequence continues at coordinate 271,468,771 of OX352772.1, forward strand.
AATTTTATTCCATTCATGATATTTTATGGCAAGGCAAAGGTTTGTAGGATCAATTTGTCGGTTTCTAGTTGATTTACGTTATTAATTTTTTTAAAAAGGTGTTCATACTATAACTGCAACATCTATATCACGTATAAACACAATAATATTGTCCACATATATCTGAATAGTTAATTTGTAACTGTTGATCATTAAAAATTATACATTGTTGATCATTTAAAATTACACAGCCATGTTTTGGAATATAAATAGCTAACCAATGAGTCCATGGATCTTTTGCTTTATCGGTGTTTACAATTAAAAAAGTTTGTTTTTTAATTATTTTGGGGAGTTTAACCTCTGCTTTTTTACATATCTAAAGCAAAAACTCCTTTAAAAATTTATTTGTGCATTTGTTACATTTAAATGCGCTGCTTATTTCTAGGGGTGTTCATTAATCAAATTGACTCAAGACATGTGCTTTGGTTGTTAATTTTTCTAGTACTTGACAGAGCTCTTTATTTATTTTATCGTTGTACACAGTTCCGAAAGAGTAATTTCTAAAATTATCATTTGTCAAATCCCTAGTTGGAAATTAATACTTGAACTCTTTTACAATCTTTTTACAAGGATCTTTAATGCACAAGACAGTGACATTTTGCCAAATATTCATATTTACTTTTATGTAGGTATGCTATTTATAGGTTTGTGAATATATTTCGATTTTTATCAATTTGTAAGCTTGCATAGAATTCTCTAGAAACAATAGCAGTTAGTGTTGATGTAAAGGGCTTCGATAGTCTTGGTTCTATTCCAATTGTAGCCTGGTTTAGTAAACCTTGACACAATTCATTTCCAGATTCATCTGGAGTGAAATCAAAAACTAGTATAAAGAATTCATTACTAAACATAGACTTTGTTATCTGATGTCTTTTAGCATTATGGTAAATTGCAGTACCTGAAAAAAGTGTACTAAATGCTCTAGTGTGACAATTATTTTCTTCAGAAAAAATAGTTTCAATTGTTTAATTGGGTACTTGAACTCCATTTACGTTTAGTATAAATTGTGAAATATCAAAGTGTTTAAAATTGTTTGGGTTTTTTGATATTTTTCCAGAGTAACCTGCATTTTCTGTCATACAAAATATTATTGTGTTTGGTAACTGTCCAATGAAAACATTATCAAGTGCTATTGAACTATTCTGGCGAATTGTAAAACCTTTAACCTCTACACGTTTGTAATTGTACTTGGCGTTAATATTTTCCAATACTGCATTATATGCTAATAGCACAATAGGATTAATAGTTAGATGGCTCATAAATAAAGTAATTTCTAAAATTTTCAGTTGAGATTCGTCAGAATCATCTGCAAATAGGTAAAATTCTGACTTTTCTAGTGTTAGGAGAATTCGAACATTAATATTGTTTATGAGAAGTGTAGGTACATATCTAGCTGTAGTTTACCCGTAAGTTCTAGTACATTGCTATTTTTGGTATAAGTTTTGACTTTCTTTTGAACCACTATTATCTGATTTTCCTATATTATATTTAACTTGCGTACCTCCGATATGAATTGTAATTCTTTTTTCCGGGTTTTCTACATATGTATTTAAAATAAAATTATTTATGTATATTACAGAAATACCAACTTTACATTTTGAATCCAAAATGACTTGCTTATTAAAGTTGTTTGCAAATGTATTTTCCGGATAATAATTCAAAGATGAATCGCTTAGTAAAGTAATGTAAAATTCATCGTTTATTTGTATGCTGTTCATGAGTTGGTTGATTTATTTTTACAAATGATAAAATTAAGTTCTGCTTGAGTATTACCTGCAAGAACTGATCGTGTGTCTTGATGTATTGCTTAACTCTTTGCTATTTATAGTTTTTTCTTTCTTCGTTTGTGGGCTGGGGCTGTCTAAAGGAGCTGGTATTATGTCTCCTGCATCAGTTTCAAAAATTTGTACATTTCTGTTGTTAAAAAATTTTCTTCTTCTGAGAAGTTCTCCACCTGAAGCAGCTGAAAAATGTCTTCTTCCATTTTATCATCGAAAGCTTCGTGTGCTTCCTTTTCGTATACTTCTTCTTCAGGACAAATTTTATTGCAGTATCTTTATATTCAGGTATGTTTGTTTGAGCTGTTTCTGCAATTTTTAATTGCTCTTCTTTATTCCGAGAAAGAACTCCAATTTTATTTCTAATTTTAAATAGATTTTGAAGTTATAAATTATTTCATTTGTGAGTGTCTTTCAGTTGTTTATTTAACAGTATTTTTTTCATGTTTTTATCCAACTCATAGAGTTCAACGTCTGAATTTTGCTTAAATTTTTCATAAATCTTTGGTTTCAATATAATCAAAATATCACTTCTTATTCGAAATAAATCATTAACGTCTTGAGTAAGATCTATTAATATATTACCCTGGCGTCACTTCATTTTCAAATGCTTTGATTTGAGTTAGATAAATCTGGCGAGCTAAGGGTAATTATCTGTGATTTGTCTCTTAGATTTTTTAAAAGTACTAGATGTTTACAGTTAAGTGAAATGTCTCTTGAAAACTTACCCTGATGAAAAATATTTTGACATGTCAATATGTCTTATATTATTACAAAGTACCAATAAATTTATTAAAAAATCTAAATATCCTAAACTTTCAGTTCATTAACCTTGCCTGATAACTTACACAGTACCGACAACTTTCACTTCCTACTATACAATCACTAGGAACTTATAAGTTAACAACCCATGCTTATAACCTAACTTTTAACGTAAACCAAAATAATCATAACAAGTTTTTGACCTACCTAACCATGAATAACCTACATAAATAGCATAAATAGCATTAAAACTAACCTAGTTTCAGTTTATACATCATCTAGCTTTAAGGTACATAAAAATAATGATAACAATAATGCTAAATCTTCTACCATAACTGCAGTGGTATGAGAGGTAAGCTAAAAAAGCTATATGTTGATGCTAAGTCATGTGAATTTCACGTGTTAGCTATTACCGAAACTTGGCTAAATGATTCAAAAACCAAGAAAAAATGGACAGTAATTGGTGAATTTACAGGAAAGACATGGATTATAATTCTGCAAGCTGTTCCCGTGGAGGTCGCAGTTAATAACAAGTTGTCTAGTATTGCATTAAATACTAGAACCTTTCACTCATTCGATCACAAATTTATAAAAGTAAACTTAGGTAAGAATTATTTATACCTTGAAATCGTTTACTTTCCGCCTAATACTGACAATTCCTCATATTCTGATTTTTTTTGATATATATCATAATATTATATCAAAATTGAATGAGGATGATTCAATTTTCATTTTTGGGGATTTCAATCGTCCTTTACTATATTTTATAGTAGACGATTCTGATAACTTGCTACTACCAATTAACTTTAATGACGAAATTGATTTTGATATTATTAGTGAGTTCTATGGTAACGACTTACAGCAAATTATCAGATTTTCAAACAAAAATAATAAGTAGTTAGATCTTGCATTTTCTAATGCATGTGATAAAGTGGAAGTAAAGCTCGCTGATGATACAGCTAATTTATTCTCTAATTCACTTCATCATAACGCAGTTATCTTCGAATTTTCTTCCTTTACGCCACTTATTGATTAATCTTACAATAATAATATTGTATTTGATTTTTTTTAATGCCGATTATGAAAGCATTAATAATGCTTTATCGGTTATTGATTGGGACGACGAACTGTTAACACAACAGAACATTGACTCAACAATGACTATTTTCTGTATGAAAGTATTTCATATAATCAACTCCTTTGTACCTAAAATTTGTAAGAAAGATAAAACCACAGAACCGTGGATTAATGGAGAACTTAAGACTTTGTGTAATCAGCGCAATAAACTTTATAAAAAAATGAAATTTACAAAGGAGCCTGCCACTAATTTACTAAACATGCACAAAGTTCTCGCTTTAGAATTTAAACATAAATAAAATTTGGCATACGACAATTATGTATCTGAGATCGGTATTAAATTAATCACGGATCCAAAGAAGTATTTTTGACTTTGTTAATACAAAACGAAAGACTTGTGCGTATGCAAACCCTATGTCTAAAGACAATATTTTCTCTTCAGAATTATGAAGAGAGCTATAATAATTGTAGTAGTAACATAAGTGATCACGTTAATATTAAAATTTCATATATTGATGAACATCTACAAAAATTAGAACAAATAATAACAAAAACAATGGAAGAACAATACCAAAACGTAGCGACAATTACAGTAGCAAAAGTTTAATATTTAAAAATTTAAAATTGTAATATTTTAAACGACATTCACAGAATACATAAGCAACGATTAAATTTTTCTTATTATGAAATTCAAGCGCTTAAAATTCTGTTAAAGAATATCTATTGTCTAATAAAACAACAAGTTAATATTGAGGTTAATAAATATTGGACGAACAGATTAAAAAAAATATTCCTTCGAATAAAATATATTCGCGGAAATTAATAAAATATTTAGGAAAAAGCAAAGGAATGAAATAGAAAATTTGCACATAGAATCTAATGAACAAGTAATGTTAGAGCAAAACGCAATTAATAGTAACACTCTCGATTGCGATTCATCTAACAAGTACATCATAAAGAACTTATGTGAAATACAAAACGTATTAGGTACATATTTAATGAAACACATAAAATTAGAATGAAAACCTATAACAGCTTTCATTTACACGTAGAAAACACATCAAAAACGTCTAAACTAAGCAACGAACAAAAGAAAAGAAATAATATTTCTATTACTTGTTTTTCTCTTAATAATATGTCATCAGAACAATACAATGAGAATTGTTATTTTACTAATCTGAACGAACTTAGAACAAAACTCGATCAACTAAAAAATAAAACTTCAGCGGGTATAGATGGAACACCCAAAATTGTACTGAAGAACCTAAGAAACAAGTTTATCGAACAATATATTATCTTATTTAATAACACCTTAAACTTTTCATACTTTCCAATAGCGTGGAAAAAAGCGAAGGCAGTAATGCTAAAGAAACCTGGAAAGCAGCCAACCAATCTACACAGTTACAGACCAATCAGTTTGCTCATTAACATTAGAAAAATATACGAAACTCTCATTAATGAAAAAATAAATAACTTTATTAATGAGAAAAATCTGATACCTGAAAGTCATTTTGGATTTCGACATAATTACGGAACGATCCATGCCTTAATCAAACTTTCATCAGACATATGTTGGCATATTAATAAAAAAGAAGGTGTGGGTATTAATAAAAAAGAAGGTGTGACTGTTTGATCGACCTGGAAAAAGTTTTTAATAATGTTTGGATAGACGTTTTGGTATGTAAACTACTAGATTATGGTCATCCCAAAAATTTAGTAAACCTAATACAAGATATGTTGTCAGATGGTGTTTTTGTTATGGCGAATAACAATAACCCGACCAATAGAATATTTAAAAAAATTGAAAACGGATTACAGCAAGGCGCGGATTACAATAAATTCACCAGTCCTATTTTGAATTTATATAATAGAGTTGATAGAATTACTAAACCGCATACAAGGTAGTAATTATGTTAATTCTGCTAATAAATAATAGAATAGAATAGAAGAAATACAAAAAAAAAACACAGGAAATGTTCAACAAACTAATCAACTACTGCAAGATCTGGTGTTTAAAAATTAATTATAATAAATGCGAAACAATTTTATCCCGTGATACCATAGGCAAAGTAAATTACAATATTAAAAAGAATTGGAAAAATTTTAAAATAAAAACTCCAAATAATGAAAATATTGTGAACAAAAAACACGTCAAGTACTTGAGAATCTTGCTAAACCACAACTTGAGTTTTGCTAAGCAAGTTGATAATGCAATTTCCAAAAGTAATAAAGCCCTAATGGCAGCAAAAGGTTTATTTTACAATAACACAATTCAGCCAATAGTACAAATTATAGCCTATCAAACACTTATAAGACCAATACTTTCGTATGGAGCAGCCATTTGGTATAATATAAGTGAGTATCATGGAAAAAATTAGAAAAACGGAACGGAAATGCATCAGAGTTTGTCTTGGTAAAAATAGAACACCACAATCAGATTATAAAAAGTATTACTCAAATAAATTTATATATTTCTGAAAATATTTTAATGGCTTTGTAAATTCAGTTGCAGGGTTTGAAATTCAAATAAAATATTCAGCTGCAAATTATTTAAATAAAATTAAAGTTTTTGTAAAAATTTTTGATGTTTATATTAACGTACGAACATATTTTAATTGGATACAATTATAAAAAGTAAATATGTATTTAAAAATTTAGAAATGGAATTTTTAAATTAAAAGAAATAATAAATGGTAGTACCATAAAGAAACTATACTAAATAGATTATGGAGTCCTAGAATCACCTAGAACAAAATTTTTGAATTTTTTTGTAGGTTTGTGACCACTTTTTTGAATTTCATTTTATCTAATTTTACTACCACTCACCAATTTATACTGTAGCTGCAATGTAAAATGCATACGTAATAAATGTTTTCTTTTTCCATCTCCTATTGTTTTTTATGTATTGCATTTCATTCAGTGAGATGTCCATGTACAAAAACTATATTATGATTGTAATATATACTGAATATAGTGTATACAAACCTACATAGTAAAAATATTTGTTTTATTTATTTTTTTTCTCAAAATAGATGTATCTAATCAATGGTTCGCCTTCGAAAATATTTTTCATTTGAAAGCGATGAATTTGAAAGAGATGAATGTGTAAAAAATATGTTGCACATGAGAACACAGTGTAAAATTTAATATGCATTTACTCAAAATTTAGTTACCAAGTGTTAAATTTAAGTTTTTTGATATCATTTTCATCAAATCAATTGAATTTTAGTATTTTAATAGATTCTAGAAATGAATATGTATTAAGAAAAAAATAAAAAGTTAGAAAAGAAAAGAATAAAGTTAATTTTAGTAGGGAAAAAGCCAACTGGACAATTTTAAAACATATGTATGTATGTACATATATTGAAATGCAATAGCTATTATTTTTCCAATTAGCATAAAAAACCCTGTATTTATTGAAAAGAAAAACAAAAGATCCAAATATTTTTAAAAATTAAAAGATAAAACAATACAAAATAATAAATAGATATAAAATAAAATTACATTTATAATAGTTGAAAATTAACATAATATAACAAAACAAATAACAAAAACATTAAACAAAAAAATATACTAAATGCCATACTCAAAAAAAATATACTAATCCAATTATCCAAGACAATTAATAGCTTCTAAAAAATTCAAGTAGCTCGATCAATGAAAACAAAATCAAATAATAAAGTAATTATGTACATATATACAAAAAGATTTATTTATTAAATTGGAAGTGCATTGCAAAAAAAAATTTTTGGTAGTGAATATTAAATTAATAATTTTTAGTTTTCTTTTTTTGGAATCGACTTTTTTGTTTGCATTATTTAATAATTTTTCGTGCAGCCACTTTGTTTCCTTTTCTAGTAAAAGATTAACTAATAATTCTAGAAATTTAATTTTATGAGTATAGCAATTTTCATTTCCATTGAACCAAGTAGAAAAATATTTTTGATAAATAATTTGCTCCGAGTCAAGTTCTAAAATATTATCAGAATTTAAAAAAAAAAAATTGACACATTGATCACATGAATTTTTTTTTTTCAAATTAAAAATAACATATCCACAAATGTATCTTTCGACATTCTTGAAAATAATATTTCCCTGCAGACCCTGCTGTGGTCGCTCTTCTACATTTTCTAAAATATCTTGATTAAAACAAGATAATATTAAATAAAAACATGCACCCTTATTGTAATCTGAAAAAATTACGCAGCTTAATTTCGTGATGGCTTTCAACGTTTGAATCATACCATCATACTATTCAGACAGTTAAATAAATTATTTATTTTAGATATAAAATTTGCTGTAGATACAGCACAAGGACTTTCTAGCAGTAAATTTTTCTGTTGAAATAAGAGTTCTAATAACAGCAACAGAATTACTAAAAACTTTTTTTCAAATGAATGAAATGAATTAAGGAATATATGTTTTCTTGAAAGTTTTGGACACATTTTCTTTGCTTTGTTAATTTCATGAAGATAAAGAGATATAATAATTTTGAAGGAAACTTCACCATGAGAAATACTAATATCATATTTAAGCAGTGTGTTACGGAGAAATTTAATTAAATGCACTGGATCGTAAAATGCATAAATTTTTTTTTGGGCTTCATTGAAATCATAATAAAAAAGGAATTTTCTACCGAAACCCCTAACAAATTAAAAAACACTTTCTATTATTAACTCCTTGGTAACATATTATAGCCCTAACATTGATATCTAAATGAAAAGCTGCCTTTAAATTAAGATTAATTAAAGTTTGAAGATCTTCTCCACTAGCACCTTTTTCTGAAGTATAAAAACCAAAGACATATTTTCAATAATGTACTATCCCCCTTAACAAAAATCTAGTGCACTATTATAGTCAATATAATCTCATCCAGTGCACTATTATAAGTAAGGTCTCTTCTAATTACTATTTCATCTAAAACTAACACCGCTTCTTTTTCAATTAATTTTTTTTCTAAAACATAAAGCCTAAGTTATAAATATTTTTTTCACTAAGACCTACATTGAAAAGTTTAATAAGAATCCAGCTATTAAGAGATCTAAAATGTAGTAAATTAAGATTTATTGCATTCCTTAAAAATTTATAACTGTTTGGGGAATTAAAATGAATATTTTATTATAACAAAAACTACTGTTTTTTCCTCATTTGTCCATGTTTGGACATTTTTAAATTTCATGCATATAAAAGTTTTTGCCTTGTTTGTTAAATTAGGTTGCTTATTAATATGACTAGATACAGAATGCTGTTTTTTCTTTTTTAATTTTTTCTTCAGTTTTTTATTTAAATTTCTTAATGCAATTAAGAAATTTAAATAAAAAATTGGAGAAAAAATTAAATTCAAGAAACAAAGGTACATTAACGTTTTGTCTATTGGTATGTGAAAATGTTTTAATATTTGAAAATTTATCGGTTTCAGAAAAATACAAATTTTCTTTGTTAAAAGAGGAATAATTTTTTGATTGGATGTTTGTATTACAAAAAGAAAGCAAAGTTCTTCGAGTTTCTTCAACAATTTCTTTTATTATCAGGCAAACATAAGAAAGGAATAATGCCACTTTTTAGTCTTCGCCCCAAAAGTGTTTTTTCAAAATGGTCTTCACATATTAATAATTTTTAATTTTTAAAATTTTAAATACTTACGTTACATACATTTCGATACCCAAATTTGAATTAAAGTTTCCTCTTTAGAAAAACCATAAAATCTTCCATCGAAATTTCGCCTACATCTTTTACACACCACTCAAATATTAACTCCTTTACGCGTGTCATGTTTTAATTCCTTAAACATTCTATTTTATAAAGAAGTAAATGAAAAAATAACATGCAAGAAAGTAGATAATTTAAAATGTAGAAATACTAGGAATCAAATAAACAATATCTGAGATGTATACCTGTAATATTGATACTCCAACAGACCAACAAATTACAATTAATAAAATGTGCACTTATACAATTAAAATTTAACAACAAAAAAATGCTTATCTTTTAAGCACTTGTAATAAATATGCTCTTAAAAATTTTAATACCAAACAAAAACAACAACAAAGAAAAAAACAAATAAAAGCCCGCTTTTTTTCTAATAAAAAATGTAGGTTAAAAAATAATTATATATATGTATGTATAAAAATATATACCTACAATATTCATATGTTGACAATTGACATATGTATATACCGAACATTCACCCAAAAAAAAAAATTCATTTAAAAGTAAAATATTTTAAAATAATTAAAAAAAAAGTACAAATGTCATGGTAACATTCGGTACACCTTCGAAATTATTTTTAAAACTCAAACCAAAATTCATGAGTGTTCATACCATTTTTTAAAATTTTTTAAAAAATTATATACAATTTAACATACATATTTCGTACTTTTTTATTATTAAAAAAACTAATTTAGTTTGAAATAATTAGGAAAAATCCTATTTTTATTTTTAACTAATACACTAATAAATGCTCTATTTGTTGAGGTGTTATTGTAAATGTCAATTATGCAAAAATTTTGTTAGCTACTCCAACAAAAATATTGTTCATTTTCAATAATTTTGTTTTTTTATAGGTTCAAAGTGAAACAGAATCTTCTTCGTCTGATGAAAACGTACTTAATTCTGCCACTGAAATTTCAACAGATTCTGAATTTGATCAAGATCCCGTAATAAGAGAAACTCCAAAAATTTTTATAGACGATACACATATTCGTAGGCCAACAAAAGTTCAGGTAGAGTTTATATCAGATATTCTAGTATCCAAAGTAGTTTAATATTTTTTTTAACGTTTTTTGTAGATAAAATCAATTGTAATTGACAATGTAGCTACGAGTGTCCAACCAAAATTAAGCACTGTCACAAATACGCAAGCTACCACAACCGCTTTGCAAATTGCTTTATCACATCAAGAATTTAAACCGTTAATACAAGTTGATCCTTCATTGCTTAATTCTAATCGAATACCATTAAAAAATCTTCGAGCTGGTGATTATTTACTTAATAAAACGGCAAGCACAGAAGGCATAGCATCAAAGAAAAGCTTGGAGCTAAAAAAGCGATATTTATTAGGAGGGGAAGATATTTTGGGAAATAAAATTATGAAATCAGGTTCGACTTCTATTTTAGATTCTAAGTTAAAAAAATTTCATTCTAATATATCGGAATGCCAAAAACTTTTAAATCCCGCAGCAGGAATTAGTTTTAGTATGAAAACTTTTTTAAATCGAACTAAATTTGTTAACCCAACTGAAAAAATTGATAATGTATTGCATGAAGATGTTTTAAATAAAAGCAATGAAAAAAATGTGCCATTCATTAAATCGGAGGAAAAGCTTATTCAGTTAGCAAAAGAAAATAACTTTGTTATTAATCGAAATGAAATAAATATGGAAGACATAAAAAAGCAACAAAATGAATCAAAAAAAAATATTATTGAAACAAACAATATCCCATCCCGAATTATAGAAACGATTGATTTAATATCACCTGAAAAGAAAGCTTCAATTGTTGATTCAAGCGGTTGTGACATTTCATACATACTAAATAACAACACTATTATAGAAACTATTGATCTAACAACAGAGTCTTTAGATGAAAATGAACAATGTTCTGTAAATAAAACCAAAATACCTCATCACATTTTTGAAGACAAAGAAAAAATTGTCAATGATGGTAAATTGATAATGATACCTACAGAAAAAATTGACAATGATGATTGTCAAGAAACCAGTATCGAAGTGCCAAACATTTCTTGGATAAAAACATATCAAAAACAAAATGAATGCGATAATGCAGAAACTGATAGTCTAACAAGTGCAAGTTCTTCCACGTCCAGTTTAAATGATATACCTCACTATATTTTAGATTCAACCACAAGTCCAGATACTCAAAATGGTTTCAATTTAATGAGCAATAGTTCAACGGTCGAGCCAATTGTTCCACGTCTAGAAATTCATGACAGTTCTGGAACATTAATGCAAATAGATAGTCTAATGATAATTGATGGCCAATATATTGGTGATCCTGAAGATTTAAAATTAATGGAAATTCCAGAAGGAATGACTACTAATAGTTCTCAGAGTTTCCACAATAAAGGTTCTGAAAGTGAAAATACGAAAAATAAAAAACAGAAAGACACCGTAAATAAAAATTCCGAAAACTTTCCAAAGAAAAATCTAAACAACTCTAGTTCAAGTAAGAACGACCAGAAAAATGAACTTAAATTTGATAGTAGAAATGAAAATAAAGTGGAGTCCTTAAAAGCTTTACCGCTTATACTAGAAGAAAGTAACAAAAAGCTTGCAATTAATAGATTAATAAAACCCACAACCTTAGAAATAAAAGAATCCGTTGCTTCGGCAATAGTTTATCCTTTAAAAAATATTGATAATGAAAAAACTCCGATAGTTGATCAAAAAATTATGACGTCTTTTACAGAAAATCCGATTTCAGATTCTGAAACTGAAATCACAGGTCAAGTTATGACAGAAACGGAACTGTCTGACTGGACAGCAGATGACGTAGTTTCAGAAAATTTCGTAGATATTGAATTTGTTTTAAATTCAAATAAAGGAACAGTAAGACGAAACAAAAAAGGATTAAAGAAAAAATCTTTAATTTCAAACAATAACTTTAGTAATTCCGAAATAAATCAATCTACTAAAAGAATATTTACATTGGCATCATTTGAAACACCTACAAAACAGTGCAGTGGAATATTTGAGAATTTAGCTATTGAAGAAATAGATTTCATGGATACAGGATCTGAAGGAAGTTTTGCTGAAGCGTATTCAGCTACTAATTGTGCTTTAATACAAAATCATGGTTACATCGAATTTATAGAAAATGACGCGGTAACTCCAACTTCAATAAGTCCGTATCATCAAAACAATAAAATTCCTGAAAGTAAATTTTGTTATAATCCGGTCTCAAATATTTACAACTCAAATAAAGAGATTGAAGGAATTGACTACATTGAACAGGGTGCCTGTATTTTAGGTAGCATTTCAAAAAACCAAGAAACCGATTTTAAAACCCCTGTTAACGAAACTGTTTCATCTATATTTGCTATAGAAAAACCTATCAAACAACAAAAGTGTGCAGTCACCGATAACATTAATGAAATTGATGATGATAGTTTAGCTATGATAACATCACAAGGTACAGCCAACACTACAACTGAAGAAAGTGATTGTTTAACGGTTGTTACATCACCATTGGGTTCAGCTTCCCCACGAGCTCAAGATAATTTCGGAGTAATATCATCAGATAGTTCATTTAAACAATTAAAAGAAAATATGATCTCTGGTAGGTCCAGTGTTAGTTTAAATAAACAGACAAGTGTGTCGAATGCTGTGGATCAATCAAGTGTCAAAAAAAAATTATTCCAAGACGATCCCCAAACGAATTTACATAAACGTAAGGATTCAGATGAAATCAATTATGAAGAATATGTAAGAAAACTGCAACAAAAAATAAATCAAATAAGTCATGCTAGAGATTCAATAGATATTAAAAAACATAAAAGAAAAGCATCTCGTGCTGAAAGTATAGGAAGCGGTGGAGAACTAATTTCTATAGATAAGAATTTAGGTGTATTAATAAATAACGGAAATCAAAATTTAACACCTTTATCACTTGATAACCAAAGCTTTATAGAACAATCTGAAGAGCTGAAATATACAAAAGTGCCAGATATTCTTTCTTTGTCAAGTAAGTTAGAAAAAATTACCAAAGAAAGAACCAAACAAAAAGATTTAATTCATGACTTGGTTATGGATAAACTGCAAAGCAAAAAACAAATGAATGCTGAAAAGAGGCTTAATAGAAATCGAAGCCGAAATTTAATAAGCTTAAACAATAGTAGCACAGGTTCTACAAATACAACAGAAAAGTATAGTAATGGCTTGCTTCCATCATCAAAATCACCTTCAAGTAAAATTTGTCGAGAAAGTGACAAACAAAGAAATGCCGATAAAGAAAATATTGATTTGAAAGAATCAAATACCCCTGAAGATTCCGTTGATGTTACAAACCTTTTGACAGAAAATCCTAGTACCCCAGAAACAGTTTCTTATAATTTAAGCGATAATTTGGGAAAAGATTCAATAAATTTTGATGAGCAAAATATTCCGAGTAAATTGAATGAACATTTCAAAAATAATTTAATAGATGCTTTAATTGATTCTAAAGAGACCTTGTCTACAGCGAAAAATAGTACTAGGAAATTTGATGGAATCACTGTAACTGAAAAATTAAGATCTGAAGCTAGAGCTCGTGCTGGTCTTAAATCAAATCAGGATCTAGGTATAAGTCCTGAAGAAAAACTTAAAATGTTACGAAAACGTTATCATTTAGATTTGCAATCATTTCTTGTAAGCTCTCAAAAAGCACCAAAACATATTTGTGGTACTGATGCTGATTTAAAAGCAAGACAAAAAAAAATGACTACATCAAAAAGTGTAAATGACATCAATCAACATCCAACTTTTCTTTACAATACAGTAAATTCTGATGAAAACTATAATATGATGTCAAATAAAAACGCAAAATCAAGTAATTATTTAAATTTGGAGTTTACGTCGGACCCAAATCTTATAAATTCATCTATACTTTGTACGAAAAACTGTGATAATAAAATAGTTACAAAAATAAATAAAAGAAAGAAAGATCCAGAACTTAGAAAAAGTTTAATTCAAACTGTCTCAAGTTTCTTTAACAAAGGTTCTAATAACAAAAAAGAAAAAGATTCACAAACGTCCTTGCACAAAGATTTTGGTAATAATGTTTTGGTAATAGATAAATGTAGTTCGCAAATTTCCATTGAACAATTAGGTTCCAAATGTGGTAACCAACATACTGTTTTTGGACGATTTAAAATTTCTCCCAAGTTTAAGGATAAGTCAAAGGTAAGATTTTTGCCATATCTAAATACACAATTTCATAATATTATTTTTTGTAATGAAATTATTTAAAATATTTTTAATCTAATTAATAATATTGGTTTTGGAGTTATATAAGTCATAAAAAACATTAATTTTTTTTAAAATCATATAAAACCTCCATTAATACCATAACTACAAAACGTTGGGAAATTGGTGGATATTAGCACAGGTGGTAGTAGGAGATGCTGAACAAAGAGTTCTATTATTTTATAAGGTTTCAGGAAATTAGATCTTAATTTTCTGGCCAAATTTTTATGAAATATTCTATAACTATAAAATATACTTAACTTTGTTCAACATTTGCTTAGAGTTTGAGTTACATATTTTAATGATTCACAAAGATTATTAAAAATTGCAAAAAGTACAAAAATTTGAATGATTCGCAAGCAAAATGCTTGTAGTTCTCAGTTCTTAAAGAAAATTATTAATTTTTTTATTTAATAAAGAAGACTTTTTCATTAAAAGCAGTTGTTGATGTGAAATAAGATTAATAGTATCAAAGTTTAAAAGTCTAAAAATCAAAGTTATTTCCTCTTTCTAAGATAATGCAATCAGAATTTGTTGTTATACTATTACTTACTTTTCCATTAATTTGTCTATCTATCAGACATATTTTAAAATATTGCAATTATATAAAAATAAAAATAATAACAAACTTAAGTTTTCATCACGTCGAAAGCTAAGTACACACGGGAGAGCAAAACTGGTAGAGTTAAAAGAGATGACGATGATTCTACTGACCTACAAACGTGTTTGCTAAAAGAAGAGAAGAGACTACCTTAGATTTTCATGTAATGCATACATTTTTATACACGCATAGATATAGGTTCAAAGATATGGATCGTCTCAGTTTCGAATTCTGAGTCGATTAAGCCATGTAAGTCCGTCCGCACGATAAAATAAAGGAGTTAGAAATGGTTTTAAGTCACTTTTCACTTTTAAGTCATTTTTGTAGTTAGTTTCGCTATTTAAATCCAGAATTTTCGGCTACCTGCTTCGTGGAGCTGCCATACAACTTCTTTCTTTATGTGAAAATAACTTTTGTGTCCATTGAAGCTAGGTATCCGAAATTTAGAAAAACATGTCAGGTTGCAGGTCAACAACTTCTGTAAAATTTGGTTGTGCTGGTACAACAGGTTCGGGTAGCTGCCATACAACTTCTCTTTTTAAATGAAAATAGCTCTTGTGTTTATTGAAGCTAGGAATCTGAAATTTAGTGAAGAGGTGTAGAGTTATATGCCTACAACTTTTTTTAAAATTTGGTTGGTCTAGAGCAGCCGGTTTAGGTTTCTTGCACCTCTTGGAAATTAATGAAACTGGGCGTCTGAAATCTTACAAATGATGATCAAGTTTTATTGCAATAACTTCTGTAAAATTTGGTTGTGCTGCTGCAACAGGTTCGGGTAGCTGGCATATAACTTCTTTTTTTAAATGAAAAAAACTCCCGAGTCTATTGAAGCTAGGTATCTGAAATTTAGAACAGCAGATTCAGATAGTTTGCACATCTTGGAAATTAATGAAGGTAAGGCATCTGAAACCTTACAAAAGATGATGAAGTTTTAGGACATAAATTCTGTAAAATTTGGTTGTGCTGGTGCAACAGGTTCGGTTAACTGTCATACAACTCCAAAATTTACTTAAATATATGTCAGTACTTAATTAGGTTAAACATCTCAAATTTTGTAAAAGATGATCAAGTTTTATGTGAACAGCATATTACATTCATACGGGTAACAGAAGTTTTATTTTGTAACCAAGTCTACTCTACTGCAGTCTTCCTCGTTTCATATTATATTGTAAATTTTAAAGTATGTATTTCTATGTTTCTAGTTCTACAGGAAATATATTGTAAATATTATTGTATTAAATATTTTATAGAAACAAATATACATACGTATACATATTTTAATTTAAAATGTAATTATTATATTGTATAGAGATAGGAATACTACATTATTTTTCTTAATTATTAATTAGATAAAATGAATCAATTTCATAATAATGCACTAAATGCAACATAATAATGCAACAAATGCAAAAGACCGGTTTCCAATTTAATTCTATTTACCACTCTACAATAGATCTACCGTCTGAATACTCGCTAGAGAAAAACCTACAGCTCTACGAAATATTTCTCTACCAAAGTTTTCGTAAAGCCAGTTTTCTGTAGAGGTACACTCTCTTGTAAACACATTTGGTAGAGCGAATTTTTGTTTCCATAGGGATCTGCCAATTTTAGTCTTTCATGTGTACTTAGCTTAATATTTAGACCTGAACTTATACTTAATATTAACAGAACATTTAAAATTTAAATTTTAAATGTTCAAATTAAATGTTAAATTTAAAGCTTAAATTTTATTTAAAACGTACATATTAATTTCTAAATAACTAATAATATGTAAATATTTATAAAAAAACCAATGTTTTTCGTGGTACAAAAAAAATTTATTTATTAATTAACAATAATTAAATATATTATACATATTATATAATAATGTATAGTTTATAATTAAAAATTTCGTTAAAAAAAAAAACTAATAAAATAGTTAGTTAAAATATTGTATATCTAAAAACCAAAAGAAGTGGCGTAGTATTTTTGTAAGGGTAGGTGGTCAAATCCACACATAAATAAAAATTCAAAAGTCAAAATCTACAAAAAAAAATTCATAAATTCAAAATTCACAAAAGTAAGCGAAGATCTTAGTGATTTTGAATTTCTGAAGCTAAAACAACAAAGAAAACATTTATTAAATGATAAAAAAAGTTTAAAAATTACAATATTAAGCAATAAAGGTTCATACATACTTGATACTACTTATTCAGAAAAAGCCAAAAATATGTTAATATTCATATAAACAATAAGCAATATATTAATTAAAAATAATAACGTTAAAAAATATTAATTCAGTTTTATTTTTAATATAAATTATAATTATTTACTAATAATTTTAGATATTCCAATTTTGATATTTTACTTTTTTCATAATTTTTTGATTTTTTTATATATATCAACAACAAAGCATTTAAAACAGAGTTGGCTGCCGCCTCCAAACCCTATTAAACAAATTATTGAGACACTGATCTTGTAATTATCTTTAGAGTTGCTTCACAATGAAATCCGAAAAATTAAAAATAAAATAACTAAGTGCGCAAGAGAAGCCCGAAATTTTTCTAACTTAGTTTACTTTTGTTTTTACTTAATTCATAGCGTCCATAGAAATACAAAAATTTAACATTTTTGTTCGACATTTTTTTATTTAATATTTTGTTTTCGAAAAAGACTGAATCCCAATTTTTATAGTATCTATTAAGTAATATTGCATGTTTATTTGTACGATTTTTGTATTTTTGGATATTTTTTGTGAATTTTTTTTCAAAAATCATTATGGATTTTGGGACTCACCCATTTTTTAAATAAAAGTATAAATATTGAATTAAGGGGGGAAAATAAGAATTTACGATTTATTATATCGAGAACCAAGAAATGGCGCCACCTTCTTTTAGTCATTCTCTATCACCTCTTGCGCTAATGCTAGCTTATTGCTATGTTATTGTGAGACGTCTTATATTATAAGATAATTTTTTTTTTATTTCAAAATACATATTTCATCATAGTCGTGCTGTGATGTAAGGAATTTGGAGTTTGGTGTAAGAAACATTTTTAATTAATTTTATTGTGATATTTGGCACGTGTATTTAATTATATTGCTTTATATTATGGTTAATTTTATGTATATTGTACAATGTTATTTTATGTTCAAATCTTAAAATTATTTATTGATAAAGCCGTCAATTTAAAATGCAATAAAATTGCTAAGTAAAATTTATAAATATAAACCAAGTGTTTTAATATTAAACAATACGTGTTAGATAAAGGTAATTTCTCGTTTTAGACACCTCATTTAACATATTTTGTCCAAAAATGTTACGAAACTTATTTAACATATTTTAAATATTAAGATTATCAGGTTTTACATAAAGAAAATTTCTAGTTATCTTATCCTAAAATTTTTCCATAAACACCAGTTCTTAATATGCAATTTACATATTTAAATAATTTTCCAAATCTCAGAATTTGTGTTTAGTTTGAAGTGCTGCAATTAATTTAAATGTCTTATTAGAAATTTTGTTTTTTAATGAAATTATTCTTCCGGCACGGTGTTTGTCTGAACGTCCGCGGTAATGCTGTTGATGAACATTTAGAGCGGCGTACCGTAAATAATTATGTGTAGACATTTGTCAAATGTATTTGCTGCAGATTTATCGTAAATAATTTTGTGTATACAAATAAATATTTGCTTATTTAAGTCCGCCTGAATTATATACGCAAAAAACCGTATTTAGTTTAAATCTAATTTTCTGTAAGGAATACATTCATTTTAAAACAAATTTTTTTCTCACAGAACAAGAAATTAAAAATGATTTTTATTTTCTTATTCATAGAATCTAGAAAACTAGATTTTCCTTTAGCACGAAGAAGATTAAGAGAAGTGTTTTACGAACTTATATAATGCCAAAATTCACTAAAAAAATTGAAACCCTGATTCCTAATAACTAAGTCCTAAATCCCTCCTAATTATTATTTCTATGAATGTTTTAACAACAAAGAACTTAAAGAAGAGACGAGTGCTGCCCTAAAACATCTGCTAAATATAGTATTGAAACCCTGCTTTTGTAACCAACTGTATTATCTCATTCCTTCCCAACTGTATTAATCCAATTTCAAAATTTCGCAAATACTAATAAATATTACATAATAGAAATTCTGAAAAAAGCATGCAACAAATTTTTTATAGTTCGTTAAATCCCTCTTATTTTTTTACATATGTATATATTTCTGCAATATAGTACTTCAAATAGTGACGGGTAACGTCTTCTAAACTTCCGCCAAACCAATAACATATTTCAATCCTGATTTTGTGGCGAAATTCTTGTACCTACAGTGTAGTATATTTTACTTTTTATATTAATCCTTCTTGATAATTCAATGTTATAATATTGCGTTGAGGTATACTTATATATTAGGATTTGCGCAACTTCATATTGTGTTATTCATTTCAAATTTTTTGAGAAATATTCTAGAAAGATTACAAAAAACGGCAATATAAAATTTATATGAATATCATCTAAGAAAATCGGCCAAAGAAATAAAGAATAATTATGATTGTAAATGATTTTGATTTTTAAGCGAATTTTGATTAAAATAACCGGTTTGACAGAGAAAATTCGTTTCTAAAATAAATTAATTTCATAAAAAAGGTATGTGCTTGAGATAATCCAAGTGGAATCAACTCGGTTTCCCGTTTATTTCCACACAGATATAAAAATTACTTAATAATAATGTAAGGAAATATAATCAAAAAACAAAAATACAACTGATAGTTCTAAACATCTAACACAAAAGTCCTTTGATATTTTCTATCTTTTACAAAAGGAATTAGTTAAAGCTTATATAGTTAAGTAAATAGCTTAATTATTATATTTTTAAAAACTTAATGAAAATATGTTTAGGTATCGATATATAACTGACTTGATACATAACTGAGCTTTTGTACAAATAACTAAACTTTTCCATAGTAATAATAGTTGAATAGTAATGAGTAAGGACCGTGTTTCAAGTGGTAAAAGAAAATTTCTAGTTATCTTATCCTAAAATTTTTCCATAAACACCAGTTTTTAATATGCAATTTACATATTTAAATAATTTTCCAAATCTCAGAATTTGTGTTTAGTTTGAAGTGCTCCAATTAATTTAAATGTCTTATTAGAAATTTTGTTTTTTTAATGAAATTATTCTTCCGGTACGGTGTTTGTCTGAACGTCCGCGGTAATGCTTTTTGATGAACATTTAGAGCGGCGTACCGTAAATAATTATGTGTAGACATTTGTCAAATGTATTTGCTGCAGATTTATCGTAAATAATTTTGTGTATACAATTAAATATTTGCTTATTTAAGTCCGCCTGAATTATATACGCAAAAAACCGTATTTAGTTTAAATCTAATTTTCTGTAAGGAATACATTCATTTTAAAACAAATTTTTTCCTCACAGAACAAGAAATTAAAAATGATTTTTATTTTCTTATTCATATAATCTAGAAAACTAGATTTTCCTTTAGCACGAAGAAGATTGAGAAGTGTTTTACGAACTTATATAATGCCAAAATTCACTAAAAAAATTGAAACCCTGATTTTGTAACTAAGTCTTAAATCCCTCCTAATTATTATTTCTATGAATGTTTTAACAACAAAGAACTTAAAGAAGAGACGAGTGCTGCCCTAAAACATCTGCTAAATATAGTATTGAAACCCTGCTTTTGTAACCAACTGTATAACCCCATTTCTTCCCAACTGTATTAATCCAATTTCAAAATTTCGCAAATACTAATAAATATTACATAATAGAAATTCTGAAAAAAGCATGCATCTAACACAAAAGTCCTTTGATATTTTCTATCTTTTACAAAAGGAATTAGTTAAAGCTTATATAGTTAAGTAAATATCTTAATTATTATATTTTTAAAAACTTAATGAAAATATGTTTAGGTATCGATATATAACTGACTTGGTACATAACTGAGCTTTTGTACGAATAACTAAACTTTTTCCTAGTAATAATAGTTGAATAGTAATGAGTAGGGACCGTGTTTCAAGTGCTAAAAAAATGCCTTTTGGATTACCTAAATATGTATTAAAAATCGTGATTTAGGTTTCATAAAAACAAAAATATTTGTTAAAAATAGTGCTTAAAAAATAGAAGAAAGTACTTTAAGAATTTCAAATTCAATTTATTTTAAATTTGTACTTCACATCACAATATGAAGACAATTTTATTCATATATAAAATATCAAGAAAAGTATAAAAAACAAAACAATGTACCTATAAACTAAAAAATAAATAAAAACAAAAACTATCGTTAAATTTAAAGTTCAAGTGACTCTTGTATTTCAAATATATCATCTAAAAATTATGTACATATTCCAAACTCAGAAACAAGTCAAACTACTAATTATGGATTTGATTTGCATTACAGTGAATTAGTAGGTAGAATTTTATATTTTCAAATGTAACATTTTGTCTATTTGAACGTAGTAGACTTTTAAACATTGAAAATGACCTTTTTAAATTTTACATCCACTGAATAATGGGCCAATATTTCTGGGCTTGTAAATGGGACAATTTAATTTGACAAACTAGCTCAAGAATCACTTAAGGTTTTTCCAATTTCAATTAAAATTTCGCATTTTTCTTCAAAATATCTGCCAATTTTCATTTTATTTGGTCTGTCTTTGCACTTTCTGTAATATTTTTTATTTTAATTTCTGCTTCTGTTACAATTTTTATACGGGCCAAAAGGGAAGTATTAGCTTTTTTTAAATAGGTAATAGCTTCACTTTTAAATCCATAATTCTCGATCAAATAAATATAATACCATTCTTTATTTTATTGCACTTAAACGATAGAAATTCTTTAGCTTGGTTTACTGTTTTATTTTTTTTTAAGTATAATGAATAATATTTTACTGCATTAATCCAAGTTCCCTATCTAGTTATTATTGGTTCTGGTGGAAGGGGTAAATTGAGTTGCAGCGCTCTTTAAATTTTTGTTTGCGGGATGGTGCTTTTAAAAACACTTTCTTTACTTTAGCAAAATAATGGTCCGCATCAGAAAATAATATTCGAATTTTTCCAGCAATCCGATGCAAACCATGTGCTAAGCAAATCAGATGTAGTATCTTTGGGTAAAAAATTTTAATAATTGATGCAGCTTTAATCATATATGGGGCTGCATCAGAGATAAAAAGTAAAATTTGATTGCGGTTAAATTCTTCTCCTAAAAGTTTGACTGACTCGTCAAATAAAAGAGCAATAGTTGAATGGTTTGTCTTTTCTGGTACTGCACTGTTTAATAAGAACATTTTGTGATATATTGATTCTCTGCAGAGAGAACTCCAATTATCACATTTCTCACATACCTGTTGGTTTTGAAAGATATTTACAATTCCTGAAAAAATATGTGTAAAGTACAACAACAAACCTGCCAACAGCGTCGGTTGTTTCATCAATTGAAATCCATATAAATTGCTTTTTAACTGTTTCGATAATATGGGCCATCATTTTGTCATATAATTTTTTTTGAGCAGTTTTTTCGTAAAGTAAATTCATTTGGTATACTTACTTTTGTATATTTTTTCAAAAAACCCACTGAAATGTTCATTTAACAATTTGTATAGAGGAATATCAAGCCCAGCAAAGATCTTCTGCAAAAATTGTACTAGGTGGTTTCTTCAGAGATTGCTTCAATTAAGTCAAAAAAAGTTTCTCTCACGAAACAAGAACCAATAGCACTTCAAATAAAAAGGAAAAAATGAAAGAACCAAACACTATAGCTGGCCAAGCATTAGAGTGGAACCCACAGGGCAAGAGAAAAATAGGAAGACAACGCATGAGGAGAATAATATCGAAAGAAATAGAAGAGAACGGTAAACATGGACAGAAATAAAACAAATGGCCCAACACAGAGTACGATGGAAAAGCTATGTGGAAGCCCCGAGGGAGTAAAAGAAGGAAAAAAAAACTATCATATACAATTTGAAGAACATATTTCAAAATTCGATATACCAAATAAAATAGTAGCCGTTAATGAATT
This sequence comes from Poecilobothrus nobilitatus, assembly GCA_947095535.1. NCBI lineage: Eukaryota > Metazoa > Arthropoda > Insecta > Diptera > Dolichopodidae > Poecilobothrus > Poecilobothrus nobilitatus. The sequence continues at coordinate 271,492,011 of OX352772.1, forward strand.
TAAAACTTGTCAAATTCGCGAATTTTTGGAAGAATTTATCACTTCAAAGAATGTTACAACAATCTGTTAGAATTTATAACAATAGATACCATTCTAGTATTAAAAATACCCCATCAAACGAACATAATCATAAAATAGAACCGGTAAATGTTAAAAAATTATAAAAAGAAATAAAACAAAAATAAAAAGAACAATTAAATGCGAACAGAGAAGATTATGTTGTACCCGATCAACCGGTTTCGTAAAAAATTATAAAGCGGTTCGACATAAATAACAACTAAAATTTAAAAAACTAAAACTTACTAACATACATGCATCTAGTATTAAAAGACCATTGAAATTTAGACATATTCCAGGTGTTAATGATGATAATGACAATAATAATAGCATTCTTCAGGTTAAATAACACTTTTTAGAAATTAATAACATAGAATCAAATACAGAATTTATAAAAATTAACTAAGAAAAAAATTGAAATAATAACTCAAACTGACATCTTCATACAAATTATTCATCCAATGGAAATATTAACATTACTAATAACATATCAATAAAAACTGAAATACTAGACAAAAACCAAAAGACTATTTTACAAACTGAAATCTCCGAGTTAACAAACAAAGTAAAAACTATAATACCAGTCAAAAGAAATAAACGTGGACTAATTAATGCTATTGGCACAACATCCAAATCGTTATTCGGTACTATGGACGATCAAGACCGTCAAAACATTCAAAAATATTTACAAACTATTAATTCTAATAACGACCAAATTATTTCACAACATAATGACCAAGTAAAAATTAACAATCAATTTTATAATACAATAAAACAACTTAAAACAATAATAGAAAATGATAGGGAAGTAATTTTAAAGCAAACTAATAAAATTGAAACGCATAATAAATTCAACAAAATATGTAGGTATTTAGATTTATTATTTAAAATTTAACTCAGTTAAGAAAAAGTAGAAGTTATTCAGGATAATTTAGCTTCCATTAAACACGGTATAGCTCATCCTAATATTTTAACAATGCACGAAATAGAACCATACGATGTAGATTTTTACAAGTTATAATACATAAAATTAGGATTAGCTCAATTAAAGAAAGTTCACTATTAATAGCAATTAAAAAACTAAAGAAAATTAAAATTATTCAACTAATATCAATTGTTTCAATCGCTAATAAAAATAAAAGAGAAATTGATTATCAAAAGGAAATTGTTTTTGAATATAATAATCAGGCATATAAATATGAAAAGTTAAAAACTTTAAATGAACTAAGAATTGTAATTTAATAACAAATAAATTAACTGAAGTATATTATGATATAGATGAAGACACTATTTTAATTAAAAACGCTAATAAAATACATTTAAATCAAAATTTGCGATAAACGAAATTTAACTGTAACAAATAATGTATTAATTCATTTCAATAATTGTAATATTAAAATTTTAGATCACTATTTTTCAAATATAAAAAATAATTTAAATCAAAGATTTTACTATCATTCAGATCAAGATTTTAATAATTTTACAAATAAGTTAACATTTGATGAAAATTGTAATTGAGGTATTTGCACTGAAAACAAAATTAAAAGAAAAATTTTTAGTTAGAAGAATTCAGGAGAATTCCAAATCAGTTATGTATATTTCAAGAGAATTCTGTATATCTTTCGAGAATTCCAAATCAGTTATATAATCACGGGGAAGAAGTTATGTATAGTCTACCTGTACATTCGAAAATAAATATTATAAACGTTAACTCAGTATTTGCTGTTATTCAAAATGTTAATTAATGTTCCTACTAAATAAAATATTTTCCACAATAAAATATTTTTATTTTCCACAATAAAATATTTTTAGAGTAAATACTCCAATTACAAACTTTACTAAATAATGTTTAATTGACAAAGTCCTAAGCATTTTGCATTAATTATCATTTCTAGAAGTCGCACACCTCTTTTCCTAAATATGGGTACAAAACTTACCTTGGTTTTTAGGTAGAAACCATTCAATTCTACTTTCACGTACCAAAAAATCAGAATTTTGTATTCAATAGTTAAATTAACTTTTTTTTTCATTAGTCATAAAGATTTTGATAATTTAGAAGATGACGGTTTTTATGCAAAAATTACAAATATTTAAGAAATACATTGAAAAATATCAATATTTCTCGACTTTAAAATCTCATAACTAGACCGAATCCTTTAGGTGCCAACCTATTTTACCTAAATTCACCTATTTCACTAATAAATTTTCACATATTTGACACATTTTTGCTTTTTAACACATATTTAATATTTTTAAGTATAAAACTGATTTTTGCAAATTCTTTTAATTTTAAAAATCAAAATATACTCCATTTATAGTTAACAATAATTTGTCTCCTCACTTCTTCGTGTTGAAGGGGGTATCTATAAATTTTCGAATTAATTGAACAATGTAGTCATTATTTCATGTTGTACTTCAGTCGTACTTATCAATGAGTCACTGTCTTTAAAAAATAATTTACTAAATCTTTTCAGAAATTTAATTCCTTTATGCTCCTTCAGCATTTAAATGGTTTAAGTTTAGCTAATTTAAATTTGGATCGATAGCAATCTCTGAAGAAACCACCTAGTACAATTTTTGCAGAAGATCTTTGCTGGGCTTGATATTTTTGCCAACTCACTTACCGAATTAACTTTTATACTACCAATTCTTCTATAAAGCTCGGTTGGTTCTATATCTGGTCTGAGTCTGCGTTTTAGATGTATTTAATTGATTCCCAATTATCTGGATCTGGTAAACCGATGATAGAATATTCTTAGCTGAATTCGCCCTGAATTTTTTCGTAAAAAATTGATTTTTCAACTTGTCTTTTTATATTTATATCCTGAATACTTGTTAAATAGTATTTAACACTATTGAATGAATGAATTGATGGTTACTTCGCTGCGTTCGTTAAATGTAGATATATAGCGAATTTTTTTAAGAATTTTTTCTCTATTATATTGATCTTGTTGATGTGGATTTTGTTAACTTTGTTGTGGTTGATTTTGTGCTGCTTGTGTTGGCATTGTTGAATGATGCTAGTTAGTCTTTCGACTTGTTGCGTTTGTAATACTAGTTGTTCTTGTAGTTGTTCTACTTGTAACTGTTGTTGATGGTCTTTTTCAGCCATGTTATTTCTGTCTCTATCGTGAATTTTTGAACCCGATAATCTCATAAGATTTAAATTTGTTTTTTTTTTTCACTTTATTTTTACTTTTTTGCACTCTTTATTTAAATTTTTATACAATGCTACCGCTAGCGCTACTTTAATAAACAATTTTTAGTTATTTCAAAAAAAAATAAAAAAACAGTTATTTATTTTATAAGAAAGCACTTTTATTTATATATGACATATCTCGTTTTGTCTTACAACAGATTAAATTTATAGTATATTGTTATAATTAATTAATGCAAAATGCTAAGGTAGCTTTAAGCATTATTTTAGTAAAGTTTGTAATTAGGTATTTACTTTAAAAATATTTTATTATGTAAAATATTTTATTTGGTAGGAACATTAATGTTTCCCACATTTTGAATAACAGGGAATGCTGAGTTAGCGTCTACAATATTTATTTATGTACAGGTAGACTATATATAACTCGCGTGCAAAATAATTTTTCTAAAAATTTATTCAGTCGATTTCTACATTAAAGATTTTTTTGCATGTTTGAATAAATCAACAATTTTTATTGAAGCTACAATAAACTCGTCATATTTGTTTGTTTTTTTTTTTCAAATACACAAATACATGTATACATATGTAGTACAAATTCATTTATGTACTGAATTTGTATGTACACACATACTTTCATACTTGTGGCCAGAACAAATTTATTATAAATATTTTGGTTTTTTTATTTTTTATGTTTTTCAGCATGTGTGTTCAAATTACATTTTACAAATGCATATGTCACATATGTAATTTTGTTTTTTATATCCTATACCTAAAGTATAGGGTATATTTACTTTGGTATGATGTTTGTAACCACCAAAAGGAAGCGAGTTAGATATGGACATGTATATATATTCTGAATCAGGATCACCTCCTGAGTCGATTTAACGATGTCCGTCTGTCCATCCGCCCGTTCGCACCATAACGCAAAAACTAATAAAGCTATTTCGATTAAATTTATACAGTATAGGTTCCTAATTACTAAAGGAAGGCGAGGATTGCATCTGGACAAAATCGATGCATGAAAGCTTTCGAATGATTCCGAAACAAACAAGATTATCTCCAAAACCAATAAAGACAAAACCTTTAAATTTGGTACAATGATGTTCCTTCATGTTTGATTTATGTCTCTGAAATTTGAGAGGATTTGGTCTATGGGTTCGGATTTTGGAAGCTTCCGAATGAGCCCGAAGCAAACGAGATTTTCTTCAAAACCAACAAAGGAAGAACCTTTAAATTTAGTACAAGAGTATTCTGTCATGTGTTCTTTATGACTCTTTATGGACCATGGGTTTGGAGTGTTCCGTAATGTTTCCTCATGTTCCTGAAATTTGAGATAAATTGGAGTGGCGATTCGGGTAGCTAACGTCTCCCAAGCTCTAACAAGCATATCTTCGAAATTGATAAAGGTAGAAACTAACAATGTTTATTATATATGTATAGTTTTGTAAAAGAGAAAGTGTAATTTATTTAATCTTATAAATTTTGTTATTTTATTCAATTATTGTATTCAAAAACACATTGGCCCTTAACATTAACATTTTCTTAAAATCGATTTTATAATAAAGTCAGTGTTTAAAAATGATACTAACAAATAACAATTTAAAATAGACTTTGAATTTAATTGTGGCAGTTTATCATGTCGAAAAATAGATAGCGCTGTAAACAATAAATACATTTTTTTTTTTTGTAAAATATTAATTTAAATATTAATTTTTGAATTTAGTCCATATTTGCTGGTTCAAAAACAAAAAAAAAAAAAAATGAATACAGTGTATAAAAATGAAGAACGAAAGAACTATTGCCTAGAAATTATTAAAATGTCAAATTAATTAAGAATTTCCAAGTTTTTGTTAATGAAAAATTTAATTTTTGTTGAACTATATATGTACATATATTTACCGACATCTTTTTAGTATATTTGTCTATGTAATATCTTTATATGAATGGTAATATCCTTCGGCAAGGTATCTAATTGTATCCATTGTCATCATTTCCGGCGATCAAATAGGTCCGATCATGAGCGATGGGATAAAAAATATAGTTTCTTATTTCATCGACTATTTTGTCACCTTTTTATAAAATCTAATAAAGATGTCTCATTTTAATAAAATCTGATAAAGTAATAAATATTTATATATAGAATACGTATCAGTATAAACTAACACAATTTGCAGCAGAGTAATAAAAAAAACAAAGTAGAATCAACAAAGCACTAAAATTTGAAAATTTCATATAAGAAAATATGTGAAAATATGACTTTTTTGCAAATTTGAGGGGCTGTAAGTAAAACCGTTAACACACATAAAAATATGTTACTGGAGCTTTAATTTATATGTCTGTCCGAAAAAAATTTTTTACAAGTGCCTACGTTACAGGTGTCTAAAAATAGCAAATTACAAAATAGCAAACAGGTGTCTAAAAATAGCAAAGCCCCCTCTTAAACAGGGAGCGGTACAAAATTTTCTGAGAAAACTTATAATAATTCTAAAAGTTCTTTCTTGTCTCAAAATTTGAAGTCCCTAACTAAAAGCATTCCGGAGTTATGAATGTAGAAAAATCATACAAAATTTGGTTTTCACATAACGGTAAATTTAAATACTAAATTTTTAAAAAATGTATATTTAAAAATAAAAAATTCCTGTCGAATGGCGTGGTAAAAAATTTCTGTCGAATGGCATTTTCAGATTGAAAAAATGTTAAGCAGAACATAATACGCATTTAAAAATAACGGTTTTTCAAAGTTTGGGAAGCTGTAGCTCCCTAATGGATGTGGCTACATGAAAAAGTTGTACTACAACATCTATTTCTTTATGAGACCTACACGTGGTTAATTTTTTTTTTCTATCTTTTACGGTGTATAAGTTTTGTAAACAGACGGACTTTAACGGTATAAAAGTTTTGTAAACATAGTGCACCTTTTTTCAAAGATTTTTAGTAATGTAGTAAAAAGGGTTTATTTTTTCTTTTTATTATTTAAAATTTTAACCAACTTTCTCAATTCACGAAATAACCGCCAGATGTCATGCTAATTGTGCTCAATTACAAAAATTTTGTTTTTCATTACCGTAGCGACATCTACTGGTATTTTTTTAATGTACGCACGTTTTATATTTCATTCATAATTTATTTTGTTTACCTATTTTGGGATATACTTTACTTTAGGTACATTGTCCGATTGCCTTGGAATCTTACCATTACGTTACCGTTCGCAATAACGGTACCTAGTGACGTCATGTATATTTCATATAAAATTACTTTTGGCGTAAAGGTCATGTTATATGAAATATAGGTCACGTAATGAAACAAGGTGACAATAGATGGTTTAAAGGTCAAATTGATTATTTTAAAATGAACATTTTTTAGTATTTTACTTAAACCGAAATATTTTGCGTCCACCATAGTTTATAAGAACCAATTTTATACAATATTGTAAAGCATAATACTATATTTAATATACATTTTGCTTTATCTTAATCAGTGGCACAGTTTCTGGTAAAAAAAAAATTTCGAACTTTCAAAAAAAGCACTATACATGTGAAGTTTTCAAAGATACCTTATATTTATCCTTATACCAAAGGTCTCTTCATACCCTTTTCAACGGTGTCTAACAAGCATGGCATTGATTGGGAAATAGTTCCACCAGAAGACGCAAATGCAAAATTAAAACAAACATTTTTATAAAAAATGCAATTTCATACTTATTTTCTCATTTTGCCTTTTTGTTTTCTTGTTGAAATATGTGTGTAAAAATGCAATTATGATGGATTTTAGAGAGTTGGTTTCAAAATCAGGGTTTTAATAATTTGTGTAGTGGTGGTTTGGCGGCGGCAGTCTCCCCTATATTAAATACAATGTTATTGAAATATGTATGTAAAAATGAAATTAGGAAGGACATTAGAGTTGAGGTATTCTGAAGAGGAGGTATTTTAGAGTTGAATTCAGGATGAGGATATTCCCTTTTTCCAGAATGTTTAATAATTTTTATTCCCTTTTTCCAGAATTTTATACGAAATTCTGAAATATTCTGGATCTAAAAAAATAAGATTTTGATCAATTATGATATTAATTTCCATTTTTATATGAAAAATTGAGTTTTTTTTTATTATTCTACCTCAAAACATTTTACCATAACTCAAAAACAAAAAGGACCAGAGTAATCAATGAGTGCTTCCTAAAAAGAGGAAGAACGGGAGAAAAAAAGGTACTTTGTTCACAAAAAAGGTACCGTTGTAGAATTGTATTTAAAAAAAAAAATGAAAAAAGTGCATTTTAAAATTTTGTTTTTGTTTTAAGCACTCTGTACTCAAATGAAATAACCTGTTCTAATTATAAGTATATCATCTTAAAGTTTGTTTACATATCTATCTTTTGGGACTACCAACGGTTTTTATAGATCTAACAATTTTTGAATTGTTGTTTCAATTTCGAATTTCTAACCTTTGGTGGGACCAAGCCGTGCCATACTTATTAAATACCGTTGGAAGAGGTGAAAAGAGACTTCTCTAACAGTGTAAAAATAATATAGGGTGTCTTTGAAAATTGTTAAAGTATAGGGCTTTTTTTGAAAGTTCGAATTTTTTTTTTATTACAAAATTTCCCGTTGGAACTACAGTACCTCAGAAACGGTAGCACTTATTAAAATAAAACAAGATATTTATTAAATACAATGTTGTAAAAAAATCGTTCCTGTATACTATCGTAGAAGAAAATATAACGGTTTAAATAAAATACTACAAAATGTAAGGAAAACTTCAAAATAATCAATTTGACCTTTAAATGACGTTAACGCCAAAACTCATGTTCTATGAAATATAGATGATGCCACTAGGTACCGTTATGTAGAAAGGCAATCGGACAATGTACCTAAAGGAAAGCATACCTAATTTTTTTTTTGATGTTTGATTTTATATATTTGAAAAATATATTTAAAAAATTTGTTCTACTTGAAATGTTTTACATATCTGTAGTCTTTGGTATCGTATAAAGAACGGAACAAAAACAGCGATTAAAAGTATTTAAAAAATTGCATTTTGCTGCCAAATTTTCCAAAAAGTATTATCGTATAATCGTATAAAGCTCTGTTTATTTTACCAAAACACACTGCTTTTAAATGTATAATAGTATAGCATTCTGGTTAACTTGGAAGTAAAGTTTTTTCGTAAAAATAATAATTCTATCTGATCAATTTAAAATTTATTGAACTATTTATTAAAGAACATTTTTTTTAAATGTATTTCTCTGCCACATAAATGTAGACAGGAAATTACACAGCCTTTCTTATTCAGGCGTGGCTGTAAATGTCGTAAGGGGGAATAACTCTTACGACGTGTGTGGGATTCGAACCCACACTCCCTCGATGTTTACAGCGTATTTTATACGCTCTTACCCACTAGGTTACCGTGGCTCCCAAAGAACATTGTTTCGACTTATTAAAGAGAGTGTGTAATATAATAGAGAAATTCCGGAAACTTTTATACCATTTCTAGTCACCACGTTTTTAACGATTTTACTTTAACATGCTTTCGCTTTACATCCACATTCACAATTAACTTTTATAACCATTTTATTGCAGTTCATCAAGATATGTAATACAATAGATAAATGCCCGAGACTTTTATAATACCACCAACTTCTAATTAATACGTTTTCAAATTTACGATTTCACTTTAAAAACTTTACTCACTTTAAAAAAAAAAGAAGTTGTCCTAGTTCATTTTATTCGACTCCTCAATAGATATAAACTTAACGTTATCTAGAGTCTAGACAACTTCTACATTATTTCTCAAAACACACAAACCTGTATATTAAAAATTAATAATATGGTCTGCGAGTTAAGAAAAATAATTTATAAAAACCTAAAAAGAAGGTGGAAAAAAAGTTAACGATGTTGTAAATAAATCAATTAAGATTCTAGCTTAGCTAATGATTCTAGTTAAACGTATCTCTTGATTTTACTTTAATATGGTTTTATGCATACACCTATTTTAATGCAGTTGAAATGTTCTACCTATATAAAAGGAGCTGAGTGCTAACAATATTACTGTATCAATAAATCGACTGCCCGGGGTTACCAACTTTGAAGCATCACAAACTCGAAGACATGGTTTAGGAACCCGAAAATTTTTTTTTAATATAAATAAGTGCTATAAAAGTAACAAAACAAAATAAAATATATATTTGAAAAACAATTCAAATATTAGTTAACAAGTAAAAAATAAACTTAGAAAATTCATTCAAGTCATAAAAAAAATATAGCAAAAATAAACCACATGAATCTTAAATGAGATAATGAAGTGTTCCAATCAAGTTATTTATCTGTATTAAAATTATCATAACATGTTTTTTAACTTTTACTCTCTTACACTAACTGTATTAACTAAGAATTCTGCATGTATTTTATTAATTAATGTTTCACTATCATATGACAAACATTTTCATCAATGTCTTGCAGCGTTATGAATCGCGCGACAGTTGCAGTTGGCTTAATAATATCATTATTTTATGATATAAGTTTTGGTATACGAAATTCGAATTTCCATAATTGACTGGGCATTTCCACAGATAAATTATTTTCTTTTAGACAGTCTAGAATTTTTGTTGTAATTGATTCAGAATCTTCAAAATCGATTGTCTGTGTAGAAATCTAAAATTATATTCTTTAATACTATTTGGAAAATAAAATGTGTAACAATTAATGGAAATAATTTAACGTTTCCTTTATTAGATGCATCAGAAGATATTGAAAATAATCTTTGGCGAAATGTAAATCACTTAAAAGCATCTCAATTGCTTTCGGGACAACAACGTTTCGGAAAAGGGAAAAAGTCGGAAAGTCGGAAAAGCTACTACAATAATTTTTTTGTGAAATATACTAATTGTATTTATTTATTTTTATGTTATTTTAACTGTGTTGTGTTAATCACGATACATGATATTTCAGCAATTACTGTTTTTTTAAATTTTCATTCGAGGCTAGTTAATCTTAGCAGATAATAAATGTCTATGTTTAATAATGATCTATATCTACTATCATGATTGTTTACTTCCTTTTCTCCATCATGTTTTACCATAAAATTTACTGTACCAATTCGGTATTGTCCAGTAAATTCATATTCTTTTACTAGTCATGATTTATATTCTGATATTTGCAACCAATCATTTGAAATTTGGCAAAATACATTTTATTTTTCGGCAAAGTTTCTTTTTGCTGCAGGCTTCTTTTATTTTGATTTTTTTTGCGGCATTTTAATGATCTATTTCATGTTTTAAAAATAAATATAATTGTTGTAATAATAATTTATGCTCTTACTTTATTTTTTAATATAGGTATATTTCTTTTTATTAAAAGTGTCAAAAATAATAAAAATAAAAATAATATATAATATGAACAAAATAAATAATATTATATAAGTTAGTAAAGAAGCTTAATAATAATTTATTCAACCTATGATTGAATTGAGTCAAGATAAAAATAATATTTTACTAATATACTTCAATAGAAATTGACTGCAGATTTAAAGAATTAATTTAATATTACTCATGTGATCAAAGGTTCGTGATTTTGAATTTGATTCACAATCACGATTTTTTCAAGAAAGTTGTTTAGATTTAAATTTATTATGATCATTATTACGAAAACAATGAGATAGATTGCTTATAAACGTAATAAATATATGCTTTTGTTGTTAATCAAATTTTAATTTTTAGCATGGCAAATTTTTTGAACTAAGTATTTTATTTACTTATTTAATTTCATAAGAGCATTTATTATTGAATATTTTTTTATTTTGTTTTTGTTATAAAACTAATTAAAGTTTTTGTTTTTTTAATTTTCTGCACGACGGATAATTAATTTACTTTGACGTAATATTGTGAATTCTGATGCATTTATTGGTCAACACCTGATAAATTTTGTATACCATTTAAACATACTTTTTTCATGTACACCAACCAACACTATCAATTTTTTATTCAATATTCATTATGACTAACAATCAAAAAATATAAACAAATTTGGTAAATTTAAAATTGGAAACTTTATCCTCATTTTAAACTTGGTTCCATTTAAATTATATGCTGAATTTTATTGGATTAAAATATTATGATCTAATTGAAATGAATCGAATCAAAAATTTTTTTGCATCCTAATGAAATAAAGCATAGAGACGAGGTAACCGTTGTTGGTACAGATGGAAAAATATGTCATGAAAAGTATCACTTTGATTACTCTTCAAGTCCGCAGCTACTTAAAAGCTTTGAGAGCGATAGTGAAGGAGTAAATGATGAAGATTGTGATGAACCACCACCGATTCCGCCATTACCTTTGAATTATCAAAAATCCGACGGTTTGTGAAGAATAAAATAATTTAATTTTTTTATATCATTTTATAATTTTTAATTAGAAATTTTTTATATAGTATCAAAACAAATTTTAGTTAATAAAGACATTTATTTTGTAGATGAAAACTTGGCGAATGAATCGAGAGATTTTAGAAAACAGCGTGTCCTATCGAAAGCTTCTCGACAAGCAGAACTGAAGCGAATTCGAATTGCCCAAGAGATACAACGAGAACAAGAAGAAATAGAAGTACAATTAAAAGAGTATGAAGCACGCGGTGTGTTGATTGAAAAGACTTTAAGGGGTGAAGGTCAAAATATTAACATGTAAATCTTTAATTCTAAAAAAATAATTTTAAAAAATTAATCCCAAAAATTTTATTTAAGGTTAGAGATGACGTCCATGGATGCTAGTGATGAAAAATTATTAAAAGAATTATTGGAAATATGGCGTAATATCACGCAACTAAAGCAAGTTCTTTTAAATTAAAATTTAATATAATTTAATAGAAAATTTAAAAAATTTTGGCAATTTTAGATGCGTACTGCCACTGTTCAATTAAAATTATATTTTCTTTATTTTGTTAAATAGTAGAGAGATGATTTACAATAGATTTATAGAAAAGTTATATGAAAGGAAAGTAAAAATTTGTTATGAAATCGTTCCAAGCTTCATTGTAGTATAGTAAAATTTGTATAAGATGTAATTTCAACGAACAAAAAAATTTTCTATTCCAAACCAGTTTCTGTATTTGTTTCATTTAAATCAATTTATTATACCCTACACCTAAAGTATAGGGTATATTTAACTTTGTTATGGTGTTTGTAACCACCAAAAGGAAGCGAGTTAGATATGGACATGTATATATATTCTGAATCAGGATCACCTTCTGAGTCAATTTAGCGATGTTCGTCCGTCCGTACGCACGATAACTCAAAAACTAATAAAGCTATCTTGATGAAATTTATATAGTACGTTACTAATTACGAAAGGAAGGCTGGAATCTGGATAAAATCGGTCCATGGGTTCGGATTCTGGAAGCTTCCGAATGATTCGGGAGCAAACGAGATTATTTTCAAAACCAACAAAGATAGAACATTTAAATTTTGTACAATGATGTTCCTTCCAGTTCGATTTATGTCTCTGAAATTTAAGGGGATTTGGTCCATGGGTTTGGATTTTGGAAGCTTCCGAACGAGCACCAGAGTAAATTAGATTATCTCCAAAACCAATAAAGATATAACCTTCAAATTTGACAGAGTGGTGTTCTTTCATGTTTTATTTAAGTCTTTAAAATTTGACAGGATTTGGTCCATGGGTTCGGATTTTGGAAGCTTCCGAACGAGCCCCGGAGCAAACGAGATTATCTCCAAAATCAACAAAGATAGAACCTTTAAATTTTGTACAATGATGTTCCTTCCCTTTCGGTTTATGTCTCTGAAATTTAAGAGGATTTGGTCCATAAGTTTGGATTTTGGAAGCTTCCGAACAAGCACCAGAGCAAATGAGATTATCTCCAAAACCAACTAAGATATAACCTTTAAATTTGGCAGAGTGGTGTTCTTTCATGTTTTATTTAAGTCTCTGAAATTGGAGAGGATTTGGTTCATGGGTTCTTATCTTAGAAGCTTCCGAACGAGCCCCAGAGCAAACGAGTATATCTCCACAACCAACAAAGATAGAACCTTTATTTTTAGTACAAGAGTGTGCTGTAATATTTCCTTTTCTATAAAATTGGAAAATGACATTTGAAAGAATTTGAACCATGGATTCGTAATTTGGAAGGTTCCGAACGAGCCCCAGAGCAAACGAGATTATCCGCAAAACCAACAAAGATAGAACATTTAAATTTTTTACAATGTTGTTCCTTCCCGTTTGATTTATGTCTCTGAAATTTAAGAGGATATGGTCCATGGGTTTGGATTTTGGAAGCTTTCGAACGAGCCCCAGAGCAAATAAGATTATCTCCAAAAAAAACAAGGATATAACCTTTAAATTTGACAGAATGGTGTTCTTTCATGTTTGATTTAGGTCTCTGAAATTTGAGAGGATTTGATCCTTGGGTTCGGATTTTGGAAGCTTCCGGACGAGCCCCAGAGCAAACGAGTATATCTCCGCAACCAACGACGTTGGTACTTTTATTTTTAGTACAAAGGTGTTCTGTTATGTTTTCTTTTCTGTAAAATTGGAAACTGAAATTTGAAAGAATTTGAATCATGTGTTCGTATTTTGGAAACTTCCGGACGAGCACAAGAGCAACGAGCATATCTCCAAAACCAACAAAAGTAGAACCTTTAAATTTAGTACAATGGTGTAAAAAATTTTAAGTTTCTATCTTTATTAATTTCGAAGATTGTTAGTCCTTGGGAGGTGTGTGTCAGGTACCCGAATTGGAGGGGCAATTCGGGTACCTGACACACACCTCCCAAGGACTAACAATCTTCGAAATTAATAAAGATAGAAACTAAAAATTTTTTACAAGGGTGTCAAGCATATCCCAAGAGGATGCGTCTTTTACGTTCCTGAAATTCGATTTGAATAAGACAGATAAGGGAAGAAGTTCACGCAGCTGCCAAAAAAACTTATGGATTTTTAATTTAATTAATATATATATAAATATATATAATAAATATAAAAAATGTAGAGTATTAATAAGTCGGTTGCATCGACTTACTGTTACATTTACTTGTTTTTATGTAATTTTAATAATTTTAAATATATATGTATCTGCCCAGTTATCTACAGGAATTGGATCAACTTTTATAACGTATCCACAAATTTGAGAATATTTTTTATTATGCCGGTTACGAAAATTTTCTAGCCAACCATTTAAGCTTTATTAAAATTTTGGATAGACTTTACTTTAGGTACATTGTCCTATTACTTTGAAGGTCATTTAAAGATCAAATCGATTATTTTGAAAATGACCTAATTTTTATCAAAACTCTTGTTTTAATTTTGCGAGTGTGTCCTCTGGTGGGACTATTCGCCAATCCGTACCATACTTATCATATACCGTTGAAAAGCGTGTGAAGATACCTTTCTAACGTATAATATTAAATATAGGGTGTCTTTGAAAATTTCACTTGTATATTGGTTTTTTTCAAAGTTTGAAAATTTTTTTTTTATCAAAATTTTCCACTTGAAACTGCAATAATAAACATAGTATTGTGCTCTACAATATTGTAGAAAATGGTTTCTGTATACTATCACAGACGAAAAATATAACGGTTTAGGAGAATGATTGCAAAATGATTCCCGCCAAATATATTTATGTATTATTATTTATTGTATAATATATTATATGTACATATGTATTATATATTTATCTTCCCCTAAAGAAAATTTTTAAAATAATCGATTTGACCTTTAAATGCCCTTGTCGCCAAAAATCATTTTCTATATAATATAGGTGGAAAATGGGTCCACCTCTATATAGGACCAAACATAGGTCTAATATAATTGGATAATGTACCTAAAGCAAAGTATACCCAAAATTTTTACCAACTCTTATGGCAGTAGCTTGCAGTATTGGTCCTGGAACTGGTAAATTTTTTGCTCGCACTAAAAGAAACGAATCTCACTTATTATTTATTTCACTTATTCCAATATGTCTGCTACATTTATTGAATTTTTTGTATTTTTATTAAACTTAATTATGTATTTCATAATTTTGTTTAAATGCCAATGGCTTTTTGTGTCATTTTGATTATAAAATTAACTTCAAGTTCAAAGATAATTAAATTAGTTTTAAATTATTTTAATGAGGAAGAATGTAGACTTTGTCAACTCTAGGATACCAGTATGAACATACAGTATATACATTCCATAAAACTTGGTCCTCTTTCAGAAAATTTCAGATGCCTAGCTTAATTTTGTTCCAAGATTTACAAGCTTCCTTGACCTGGGCTAGAGTAACCAATTTCATAGAAGTTTATGCGATTAAAGTTAATCATTTGATGGAAAATTTCATATGTTCAGCTTTATTAAGGAAGTTATTAGGATATAAAAAATGTATGGTAGTTACTAGTATAACTTGCTGGTCTAGACTAACCAAATTTTCCAAAAGTTGTTGTCATACATCTTGACATCTTTTTAGAAAATTTCGGATACCTTGCTCGAATAGGCACTGAGTTATTTTCATACAAAAAAATAATTCGGACCTGTTTCACTAGGACAACCAAACTTTACGAAAGTTGTTGGCATGCAACTCGACATCTTTTCACAAAATTTCAAGTACCTAGTTTAAATAGACACTGAGTTATTTTTTATATAAAGAAAGAAGTTGTATGCTGTAGTTGCATGTATTGAACTCATCCTCTTGAATTTGTTGCATTTCAATAACGAAATTAACAACTTTACAAAGGTGAAATGGTAGAAATCCTAAACATTTTAATGGCTCTTGCATTTTATTTTGTATGATATTTTTAATATTGTCGATGCCTTCGGATTTCCTGATTTTACTAGCTTTGATTATTAATTTAATTTCGTTTGTTTTAATTTTGTCATAATTTAATATACTTTGGTTATTAGCTTTCTGCAATAGATTGGTTTACTATAAACTCTGTAACATAATCACTCATGTTCGAAGTTAAATTATGTTTCTGCGTGAAGTGATCAGCTAATGCTTTTGCCTTCTCTTTTTCTGGTACTAAAAAACCAGTCGTAGAATTAAGAGTTGGAATAAATCCTTTTCTATTTTTAGAATCTGTCTTTATTTTTTTGGGTAAATTCCTAGAAGGCCTGAAGCAATTGTCCAGAGATCTGAGCAAAGTATTCCATTTTGTATTTTGTAAATTATGAATTTTTTTGTTTACTTTAAAACTTAACTAATTTATTATTGTTTTGCCATCTCGATTTCGTTGCCATTTTCGTCTTAAAAAAGTGCTTTGTGGGAGCAGTGTAAATTTTGGGTAGTTGGGTTTTTCAATTCACAGTTTGTGAAATTGTGCTCTGCAAAATATTAATAAATTTCTCTAGTGTAATTCTAGTGTAATTTCGTTGTAATTAAAAGTGAGTGAAAAGAGAAAAGAGTGTAGAGTTTATTGACTATTTTATTTAGAAGAAAGCTCAAAAGTGATCCGAATTTACCCAATATATTATCTATTTCGATATCAGAATCGTCCAAACTTTCATCTTCACTTTCTCTTCCTCCAGTATTTCAAATATTTTTAACACATTTCCAAAAAAAATTTGAAAATATGTGCCTATTAGTTTTACTCAGTCCGACCGTCCGTCTGTTTACAAAACTTCTACACAGTTAAAGCTAAAGCAATGGTAGATCTCATAAAAAAATTAATGTTGTAGAACAACTTTATAATGTAACCTCATCCATTACGGAGCTGCAGCACCTCAAACTTTGAAAAAGCTTTATTTATATAATTTGACAGAACTTTTATCTACCTTTACAGAATTACACAATAATCAGAATTATACAGTTATTGTACAGTTATTATAACTGAGTATTTAAATTTATCGTTATGTGAAAACTAAATTTTTCATGAAATTTCTTCTTCTATAACTCAGGCACGCTTTTATATTGGGACTTGAAATTTTGTGATAAGAAAGAATTAGTAAAAGTTTTCTCAGATTTTTTAGTACCACCCCCTGTTTAAAAGCTATTAGGGCTGAAAAATTGAATTTGCTATTTTTAAACAACTGTAACTTAGGCACCTGTACAATTTTTTCTTCGGCAAGACATAAAAGCTAAAGCTCCAGTAATATATTTTTATGTGTGTTAACGGTGTCCCTTAATTAACGGGTTCCTTTAAAGCCCTATTTTCAGATATATATATCTCAGGCTGTGTAGAGTAGTTTTACAATCTAAAAACGCTAGAACACCTGATTTTTTTTTACCTCTATAAAACAATATCACAATTATGCAATTTTTTTCCCATTTTCTATTTAAATTTACCGTTATGTGAAAACCAAATTTGTATTTATTTTATTAGTCATCTGTAAGATTTTGGGAAATGTTATACCAATAAAAAATACTATTGGGATTATGGATCTCAAAATTTCCTAAATTTAATACAATATTATAAAACTATACCACTTACCTTTTTATAAGTATGAACCAATATTTTAGTTTTTCTACAATTTATTACTTTTTTTTTTTTTTTATTTATTTTACATATTTACAATTTATAATCCTAGAGTAAAAATAACAAAAAATGGATAATTTATTATAATGCATTAGCCATAAGATTTTATACAATTAAATAATATTTCTGTAATAAAAATGCAGAATTTATTTTAATATTTCTCTAATAAAAATGCAGAATTTAATTAAACGGCATATGCATTATTATAATCTCAAAAAACAAGTTCTAACACGTAAATAATTGAGTGTCCGAATTAATAGTCGTTTTTTCTTTAATGTAGAATGAAACAATATTTATTTAAAATATCATAATTATTTAAGACTGTTTTATGTAGAATATTTTTTTCATTTAATTTTAGAGTACAGCAAACTACCTTTAAAATGAATATAAATATAATAATAATATGGATGAATAAAAATATAAATAATATGGTATAGAAACTCTAGATAAACGTCTTTAGAAAAATTAAATTAATGTATTTGGTGTCCGAATACATTATTCTTAGAGCTCGTATGTAGATCAAGTTAAGTACGTCATCTCAAAAAGTAATAAA
Organism: Poecilobothrus nobilitatus; assembly: GCA_947095535.1. Taxonomy (NCBI): domain Eukaryota; kingdom Metazoa; phylum Arthropoda; class Insecta; order Diptera; family Dolichopodidae; genus Poecilobothrus; species Poecilobothrus nobilitatus. Next base: position 271,510,220 of record OX352772.1, read on the forward strand.
TCTTTCATGGCATGTAGGAAATTGTATTACAACAAAAAAATTAGCAGTGGATGTAAAATCATTGCATATCAAGCTCTCGTAAGACGAATTATTACATACGTTATCCAAATCTGGTATAATCAAAGCTCCAGTTTAATGGAGAGAGTGCGAAAACTAGAAAGAAAATGTACTAGAATTTGCATAAACAAAATCAGGAAATCTAAATTTAAGCAGTTTTATTCTAACAAATATATATATAAGACTTCACAAGTGGATAGAATTGATAATTTTATGATGAAATCACTTTGATAGAGCATTAAAAACCTCCGAAAATGGTTTAATATCGCATATATAATTAGCCATAATGAGGAATACATTAAAAAAACATTAAAATCGGGATTCATAGTCCCCGAAAATTTTATTTTCCTTGATAAAAAAAAGTTTTATGCAAAACCAAGCACAATTTATTACTTTGTGACTATCAAATTACAGGTTTTTATAAAGTCAAAGCCAACTCGAACTATGTTCTTAGACACTGTTAAAAACATCGAACAGTGTCTAAGGACATATTTTTTTTTGTAAAGAACATATTTATTTTGTAGAATTGAAGAACATTTTTATATTTTTTTCTACACTACCGTTGAAATTTTAAAACGTTAAGATCGAATAGCACAACAGGTATTTCCTAATTTTGTCTGTGGTGTATTGTATTTATGATAGTGAAAGGGTTAATTTGTTTTTGCCATTGAACATCTTTAATTGTATACACTGTCTTGTTAATTTTGACTTTGAATTAAGATTTAACTACCTTCTTAATTTCAACTTTGACTTGAAAATAAAATGATTATTTTTTGAATCTAAATGATGCAAATTTCGTGTTATTTTTCCTTAGAAAACGTGATGAAGAACTTGGAATTAAACAACAAGAACTCAAATTAGAACATAGACACGCTCAACTTAAAGATGAATTGAATATAAGACTTTCTTGCGGCAGTAAGTATTGAGAAAAATTTACTACTTTAACTAAAAACTAATTTTACAGTTTATATTTAAATTTTTTATTTATTAATGTTATTTTGCCAAACAATTGTAGTTTTGAGTGATTTTTTATAAGATTTGTATAAATATATTCAATAAAATTAGTAAAATTTGAAATTTGAAATAAATACTTTCACAGAAGTAGATAAAAGTTCAGCTGATGTTGCTGCTGAAGGCGCAATTCTAAATGAAATGCTTGAAATTGTTGCAAAGCGTGCTGCACTACGTCCAAACGAAAATTCTTCGCCATACACCAGTGATATAACTACAGTCATTTCAAATAAATTAGCAATAAATAGTCAGCAAACTTCTTCTAACAACAATGCATCTAAAGTAAGTTCAATTCCAACTTAAAAAGTTTTAAAATATTTTTTTTTGTTTCTTTTATTTTTAACAATATTAATCCAGATATAGTTAATAAAAAATAATTCGTAACTTTAAGATAACATGTAGTAAAATGACCAGTAATAAATAATTCAAACTTAATAATAAAATCATTTAACAAAAAATTCAATTTTTATTTTATAAATTATTTAATATTAACTAGAAAATCGCTTGTGCAATTGCACAATTTCTATAAATGCAAAAACATTTACGTTATGATACTGACTCCCTAAATAAATTCCCTAAAAATTTCATTTTTACATCACCAGTAAAAAAAGGTTAATTGTCAAAGAAATCATTTGGAAAATTATTTTTTGAAACAGACAACATATTGTGCTATTATGGCATCAATTAGAACCAGTCGCTTTCTTATGAATTGAGAATTACTTACTTGATGTAATAGAAAAACAAATATAAAAATCTAAACAAAGTGTAAATGCATAAAATATATGAATGATCATCTTACACCAGATTTTACAAAAGATTCTAGTTTTCGCTAAATTCTTTTAGCTATGACACAAACTAAATATTTCTGTGCTTTAAGATTTTTAAAACTAGCCAGTTTTAGCTGGCCCACATGATACACAAGATGTTGGCGAGACCTTGCCAACATGTAAAAAAATATATTTTATATCTATAATAAAACACTCACACTGAATGTAAACTAAACTGGCAATGATGATATTTCTGTATAGTTATTTAATAATTCAAAATTTTATTACCAGAGACACAAATCTTTGACTCAAAGTATTATCAAGAGACACAAACCGTTCATTAAAAATATAAATAAATTTAGTAAATAATATTACGAGTGACCAAATTGTCCACTAGAAGTATTACCAGAGACACAAACCGTTCATTAAAAGTGAGTACAGTCAAAAAAGGAAAAGTACATACTTAAAAAACACATTTTCAATCAAAATAAATTCAGCAAATTTTTAATTTTTAAATTTGACCGCCACGTCCATTATGAACTGGTCGCAGCGGTTAATTAAAAATAAATTATTAATCTTCTGTTGGCGTTTTCAATCTTTGCTTTGAAAAAAAAAATAAAACTCTTAATAAAACTACTCTTAACTCTTAATAAAACTAAAACGCCTGAAAGTGAAAAAGTGAGAGTGAGCAAAGTTTATAGTAAACCTCATATTTATAAGAAAAAAATAATAGGCCGATTTTATTCTTGATTTTGTTTTCATTAGTATAAAAGCTGGTAAAAGCTTCGTAACATACTTTAAAATAGTTTTGTTTATTTAGGTTGAAATTTAGATTTTTAAGCTAAATTTTCGGTAGAACTGGTATAACATAAAATATTCGAATTTTTTTATTAATATAAAATTCGGCAGACTTAGCTAATTATATTTCATAACAGAAATCAGAAACTTTCTAAATATTATAGAAATGGATATTTTTCTTACAAAAAAAAAGAAAAAATAACATAGAAAATATCTTTTTAGAAGCCTTCTCTCACAATAGATTCATAATTTTGTACTAATTTATTATTAGACCATTAAATTAAAAAGCTGTCGAAAACGACCGTCACATAAAAAAGGCCCCGAAAATTTGTGAAATTACATTATCAGAGACATGAATCTTTTATTAAATATAGCAAAGACCTCTTCCAAAGTACATTTAAATAAAATAAATTCAGCAAATTTTTTTCAAGCAAAAAAAACAAGTAAAAGTAACAGTAAGTCGATGCAACCGACTTATTTATACCCTACACCTAAAAAATTCGAATTAAATTAAAAATCCATAAGTTATTTTAGTTAGGTACTTAATATACCTATGCTAAAAAAATACATGTAATAATCCCTCCCTTAATACAGGTAGTAAAGGGAGTCAGTATGATAACGTAAATATTTTTGAATCTATAGAAATTGTGCAATTGCACAGGGGATTTTCTAGTAAGTATGTATACTAATATCTTATAAATATAAATTCTTCAGGCAACCGTTATATTTTTATTTATTTAATTTTTTTTTGTTGTACGCATCATCCTCAACAATTTCAAATTATCGAGTAAAAAAAAATGCAAAAAAATCGTTAAAAAAATTTATAAAAATAAAGTCACGCTATCGTCAATTTTAAGGTAACCCTATATTATTAAGAAAAGTTGTTAATAGAAATAAGAATATAATGTTGGAGCTTTAATTTTTTTATATTACTTCAAGAAATTTGGACAGGTGTTTAAAAATAAGGAATTTTTTTGTTTGGCGGTCATCGGAATTGTATTTTCAACGTTGCGAATACAAAGTGTCATGAATTGAAAAGTGTCAAATACTAAAAAAAAAAGACAATGTATCATGTTCCATTTCAACTTTTAAAATGAAGGAAAACATTTTTTTTCCTAGCATTTAGTTGAGTTACAAATTTGTTTTTCATTAATTTGTTTGCGTAACTCTACTTACAAACATAATGCATGGACTTTTTGACAAAAATTTTATAAATATCTTTAGTTATAAACTTAATGTATGGATCACTCATTCAATTTTGAATGTAAATCCAATTAAAATTAAACTGATTGGACTTTTTCAGTCAATTTATTTAAAAAGTTAGTTTTCAAATTTTATTTAAAAAAATTAGTACACATTGAATTCAAAATAATTACTTATAGGTTGGCCAGATTCTTTTCGCTATAAATTTTATGAACTAAGACAATAGAAACAATAGAACACAGAACAAGATTAGAACAAAACCATTCTATTTGAAAAATTTTAACAGTTTTTATTATCTTTAATTCCTAATTTTAATTCTAATTAATTTTTATTTAATACAAAGTAAATAAAATATAATATTATGATAATTGATAACTAATATTATTAAGAAAAGTTAATAGAAATAAGAATATAATGTTGGAGCTTTAATTTTTTTATATTACTTCAAGAAATTTGGACAGGTGTTTAAAAATAAGGATTTTTTTTGTTTGGCCGTCATCGGAATTGTATTTTCAACGTTGCGAATACAAAGTGTCATGATCGGAATTGAAAAGTGTCAAATACTAAAAAAAAAGACAATGTATCATGATCGGAATTCATTTGACATTGTGTTTGATACACAATTTTCGCGACAATTGTGTATCCAGAAAATTTTGACACAAAACTGAACAATACATATGAAATGACATTTATGTTTTTTTTTTTGTTTATTTTGGTGTTTTGATAATATAGGTACGAAATATAAAAATGGAAGACGCAACGTAAGTTAAATATTATTTAATAAATAAGAAAAATAAGTTTTTAAAATAACAATTGTTTTACTTTTATTAGTAAGAAATGAACTTTTGCAAGGAAAATGCTACTTCTTTTAACTATTTTCTAATCCTTTTATTTTTTAATAATAAAAGTAAAGCTGTGCGTCTTTTCTTCCTTTTTTGTAATAAATACTTTAATTTACTTAAGTTTGAAGTACTTATTTTTTCGGAAGGAATATCCATGAAATGGTTAAAAAAAATTTCATCACAAAATTTTTATTCATGTTTCTCTTCAGTATTCTAAAAATAAATTTAATTTAATTTTTTCTAAAACTAAAGACCTACATAATTAGTGTAGACAGTAGATAAAAAATTATTATTTTGAAATTGTAAATAAATCTTTTATACCTACAAAGTATATTATGTAATTTGTTTGATCAGGTATCTATTATATCAACATACATATATTATTTTATATATTACATTAATATGAACTAAATTCAAAATCAATAATTTTTTCACATATTCAATATACATAAATCTTACTTGCTGGTGGGTAGTTTTTCTTTTATTTAATAATTATTAAATTTTTTTCCGTTAAGATGGAGGTATATCTTCTCGCTACAATGTTTGATTTGACACTAATTTGAGACAATGCTCACGTTCAGTAGCATCTAGCGCTACAAAAAACTGCTCGATAAAATTTTCTACTGAACGATTTTTTTATCTAGCGCTACATGAATTTTGCAGCAAGAATATTTTTCGCTAAATTATGTAGCGACTTTTTATTGACGTTTATGTCTTCACATTTAATGCCAAAAATTTTTGTTTACAAAATTTTTTGAGAATTTTTGGATTTCAAACATTTTTCAAAAATTGATAAATTGAGAATTATAAATAAAATAAAAATATGCGAAATATCACACAAAATTAAATTTCATTTTAAACTAAACGTGCAATGATGATATTTATTTAATAAGTTAAAATTTTATTACCAGAGACATAAATCTTTGACTCAAAGTATTATCAAGAGATACAAACCGTTAATTAAAAATATAAATAAATTTAGTAAATATTATTGCCAGAGACGAAATTTTCCACTAAAAGTATTATCAGAGACACAAACCGTTCATTAAAAGTTAGTACAGTCAAAAAGGGAGAAGTACAGATCAGAAATTATATATATATAGATAAAGCAAGCAGAACAAAAAATGTCAATAACAATTCTCCAAATTTTTTCAGATTTCAAGTGCCCCATTTGCTTTCTAATTTTTTCCTATGCCCTTTTTCTCTTTCTCAATAGTTCTTTTAAAAAAATATCCTCGTGAATATTTGATTCTATTTTAATTTTAGATATGTAGGTACATACATGATAAATATTTTTATTAATTTATTTTTTTTTTCTTCAAAAACTTTAAAATTTCTTTTTAGAAGAATGCATTTGAGTAAAAGACGATATTGCCATAATATCATTTGTATGATTCACGAAATTTTTTTTGAAACTAAAGTTTTAAAATTTTGTTAAGTATTTATTTTTACCTATAATTTGTACAACTCGAAACCCTTATTAGATTATTTACGATTATAAAACTATTTTCAAAACTATTTAGGTAGTACTCGAATTTAGCAAAAATACACGACAACAAATCTTAAATACATGTATTCTTCGTTTCACACAACTTTAGTCTAAAGTCGTAAACAATTAAAATATTTCAAAATTTACTTTGTTATTTATAATTATAACTAGAAATAAAGAAAAAAAAAAGAATTCACTTTGAAAATACCCTATTATTACAAATGGTATAATAAAATCTATTTATAATGTTTGTGTTTTTATATTTCAAAACTGGTTAGAAGAGTTGTCTATCAATATTTTTGGTTGTATTTCTTTGTTTTTAATTTTAAATATTTTATTTATTTAAAAAATAATGCAAAAAACATATTTTAACATTTTTCTTTCAATCTAACAATTTCTCATAAATAGTTTTTAATATCTTTTGTATTTAAAAATTGAAGTAAATCAAATAATTATATATTATAATATGGTGTTATAGTGTTATAACATGGTAACACTATAAAATTATCTTTCAAAATATAGTTTCTGACATTATGGGTTAAAAGAATTTTGACGTAAGAAATTTATAAAGAAAATTGAAATTTAAATTTGAGCGGTAAGTTATCCAATGTGCTAATTTATTATTAGACAATTAATAATATTGTTAGCCATGGAAAAAAATAAGATTTATTAATCAGATCAGATAATAAATACCAGGAATTAATGATTAAATTTCTTATATTATACACACAAAATGTTGTATAATAAATAAACCACTATAATAAACCACTGAATATAAACTAATATTTCTGTATATTTATTTAATAATTTAAAATTTTATTATCACAGACACAAATCTTCGACTAAAAGTCTTATCAGAGACACAAACTTTTACTTTTTAAAAAGTACTTTCATATAACATAATATTCGAATTTTTTTTATTAATATATTCGGCAGACTTAGATAATTATATTTCATAATAGAAGCCAGAAACTTACTAAATATTATAGAAATGGATATTTTTCTTAAAAAAAAAAGAAAAAATAACATAGAAAATATCATTTTAGAAGCGTTTTCTCACAATAGATTCATAATTTTGTACTAATTTATTATTAGACCATTAAATTAAAAAGCTGTCGAAAACGACCGTGACAAAAAAAAGCCCCCGAAAATTTATGAAATTACATTAAGAGAGACATAAATCTTTTATTAAATATACCAAAGACCTCTTCCAAAGTACATTTAAATAAAATAAATTCAACAAATTTTTTTCAAGCAAAAAAAAAAAAATAAACGCAAAAGACTTGAAAGTAGTTTTGGTACTTAAAGTAATTTCGCGGCGAAAACAACTGTTTTTCATCGACATAAAATTTTTTTTTAAAACTAAAGAAAAATAGAGAGTCTGGTAAAATTTTAATAAATATTAAAATTATTTCGATTATTGGAATTGTTTTAAATGTAACAAAAAAAAAAAATGTCGTAGCGGTTGGTGTTGGTTGGCTTTTCGCCGGTTTTTATTGTGCATTTTATACATGTGTTTCAAACAATTTTTGAGATATCGGCACGAACTTTTACCCTGAATGTGTTTTTAGTTTGGACCATTTTTTCTCAATGATTAAAAAAATTGTCAAAAATTATCGCCACCAAAAAACGGCGAGAAAAAATTAATAAACTGTACCTAACATTTTTAATTTTATGTGTTTAGATTTGTTTTATGTTTTTTTTCTATTACATCAAGTAAGTAAGTGATTCCAAAGTTTTTTCAATGGTGCTGATGTAAAAATTAAATTTTTAGGTAGTTTATTAAGGGAGTCAGTATGATACCGTAAATGTTTTTGAATTTATAGAAATTGTACAATTGCACAGGGGATTTTCTAGTTTAAATTTAAAAAAATAACTCCTTTTTTTAACATTCGATTTTTAGATACGTTAGGGTTAATATCATTTGGTGCTACATTTAAAAGTAGGTAGAAATAAACTTTATTAAATAAAAAAATAAAAAAATAAACGTATTATATAAAAAATTAAAGTAAGAATTATATAGTATCATTTGAAGAAATTTATCAAGAAGTAATAAGGAAAATGTAAATTAAATGAAGACGCATTCATTCTTGTTAGTTTCCTTTTATTTAAATATAATATTTTACGAAGAAACCACCTTGTTCCCGATTCGTTACGAAATTCAAATTCACCCACCAACCGCTAAGAAATTTTTTTTTTTTAAATTTGAAACAATTCGAATAATCTAAGTAATTTTAATATTTTTTAAAATTTTACTCTTTTCTTTAGTTAAAAAAAAACTAAATTTCGCCGCGAAATTTTCGAAATTCGTCCACCGTCACCTTGTAGCTCGCGGCGAAATGTTTTCTTTTCCCTGTGGAAATTCACACGAAACTTAAAAGAATATGAGAATATAATATTTTTTTTTTGCAAAAATATTTCTATCAATCTTAGCGTTTTCGTATAAGCTACAAATTACCATATTGTTTTCACAGACCCTGACATAGAGAGAGGAAATTAAAATAAAACCATAAAATTTCATCTTTAAGACATCTGTTGATATATTCGAATTTAAAATATTTAAATGTTTTAATTAAAAAAATAACTTTTTAAAAAAAAATACCTCTGTTTATTTTGCCACGGTTAAAGCTCCTTAACAAAACTTGAATGAAAGGATTTTTTGATACAGTATGGGCAGTAAAAAAATTCGTAAAACCAATTTTATCTAGCATTTTGGTTTAGAAATTAAGTTAGAAAATTTTAATTAAAAAAAAAATTTTCTATTTAGTACCTTAACCACTACATAACGTGATCGAGCCAATGGTGTAGTGGTTAAGACACCGGCCTTTCATACGAAAGGTTTCGGGTTCAAACCGCGGCTGGGTCATATAGATTAATAAAATAATATAGATTTTTCTTATAATATATAATTAGTATAATATAATTAAACCAAAAATAAGTTTATATGTCTTATAAATTATAATCAATATCAAATTGTACTATAATAAAAATAAACTAGAATAGAGAAAATTTTCCCATACGATTTATAAACAAAATATGCTCCTTTTTTTAAGTTTTTCGCTCAGTGTTCTGGCTTGATATATAGAGGCATTGTTACTAGTATTAGTTAATGAGTTTTTAGAAGTGCATAATTATTTTTAAATGGATGAAAATTCAAATATTTTCAGTAAATCAAATTTTTTTTAAATTTTTTACTTTTTCCCATAAGTCTTAGAAGATAACAGTACGCAATTGTTATTCTGTTATTTGTTTAATCTATATATTGCTTTCCCATTTAAGATTTTCTACAGTAATTTACAGTAAGATTACCTTTTCTGGGTTTAAACATTATGTAATTTGTTTTTTTGATGTTCATAATTAATTCATTCGTCCTGAGCCAATTACTGTACGTTTTCATATCTTCATTCAATATTATTTCCAGTTCCCTAAGTGTATTAGCTTTAGCCACAAAATTAGTATCATCAGCATAAATATTATATTTTGAAAGGAAATTACAATTTGTAATATTTGTTATGTATAAGAGATACAACAGTGGACCTAACAATGATCCCTGAGGTACACCAATTTTTATAGACATTTTGTCACTCAGTGTGCCGTTATTTCGAGTGTACTGCGTTCTATTTGTTAAATAATTTTGGATCAATTTGCTGGCCACGCCTCTTATTCCCATGTCTTCCATTAAATTTATTAGTTTTTTATGGTTTACTACATCAAATGCCTTTGATAAATCTACAAAAATGGCCGCAACATACTTCCGCTCATCAAGTCCTTCTTGAATTTGATCAAGTGTAGTACTAATCGCTGATTCGGTTCCACTGTTCTCAATAAAACCAAACTGATTAATATCGAAGCCAATGGTTTTATTTATAAAAGCCCTTATTCTTATGTTCATAACCTTTTCAAAGATCTTGCTTAACGAGTTAAGTATAGATATAGGTCTATAGTTACCACAATCAGGTTTTAGCCCACTTTTATAAATAAGAGTTATTATAACTTCTTTCAGGCAATCTGGAAAAGTTCCCATTAATAAGCTTTTGTTAACTAATATTGCCAGTGGTTTTTTTGATTAACACGGCAAGTACTTGTAAGTCGTTAACGGTAATTTTATCAATTCCTGAAGCTGCATTCTTATCCAAGCCGATTATTTTATTATAAATTTCCATTTCATTAGTAGGTTCTAAGAAAATGGATCTATTATTGGTAACATTTCTTATTGGTATAGCATTAGTTAAGGATGACTTGTTTTTGCTTATTATACTTTCGCCTATTTGATTAAAAAATTTGTTAAATTTTTTCGCAATGTCTTTATCTGTTTCCGCAAATTCACCTTTTTCCATTTGTAGACATTTTATTCCTTCATTTTTATTGTTATTACTATTCTTAATTGTATTATTAATTACTGTCAGTTTTTTACAGTTTTTTAGAATTGTTCCCAGCTTCTTCAATTTTCGTTTCCAAATAAGCTCTTTTTGCATTTTTTATTAATTGTATAGTTTTTTTCTTTGCAGTGAGGTATTTATACTTTTTATCTTCATTATTTTTATCTTTTTGATAAGCATCATGTAATCTCTTCTTATTTTCATATTGTGCATTGTGGTTGGGTTAATCCAATTATTACATCTAGTTCTTACAGTATAACTTATTGTGCTGAGCTCCTTTGCTGTCTGTATATTATTTATTAATTGTTGTACGTTATCTATAACCTGTTCTTCTATTATAGATTTAAATATTATTATAATCATTATTATCATACTATTATAATCTATTTTCTCTTTGACTATTCTTTCCATCGGTTTGTTCTTTAGTTTAACTAATTCAATACCAGCTATAGTCATTTTATGGTCAGATATGTCTATGTTTTGTAACTCATATGATACACTTATTTTATCATTACAGTTTGTGATTATATGGTCAATCAAAGTATTTGTATTTATTGAATCTCTTTTACTTTGGGTTTTGTTTATAATGTTATAACCTGAGCTGGATAACATGTCCATATACTTTATTGTAGTTTTAGTATTTTCAAACAAATTTATGTTAACAACTGCTAATATTATTAAGTTTGTTAATTGATTGATTTGTTCTTCCATGTATTCCATAAATAAATTCTCATTCTCGTTTGGGGCTTTATAGAAGCTACCTAACTTAATTTTTTGTTTAGTGCAAAATAATTCAATTACTGTTAGATTATAACTTTTCTCCTTAACTATTACATTGTATACTATGCTGTTATGTATAAATATAGCGGTTCCTCCCCCCCACTCTTTTGATCTCGACAATTGTATACAGCTGTGTAATTGGTAAATTGTAGTATTTAGTTTCATTTTCATATAACCAGACTTCATTCAGGATTACAACATTTTTTTCTTTTTCTTTGATCATTGCTTCTAGTTCAGATAATTTATTTCTGATACTGCATATGTTGATATATACTTACTTTTAATGAAAATTTATATATTCTTACTGATATATATTCTTACTTCTAATGAAAATTTTGTGTCTCTCATAATAAAATTTTAAATTATTATACACAAATATCATAATTGCCAGTTTAATTTACATTCAGTGTGAGTGGTCTATTATAGAAGTAAAATATTTTTTTTTTATATGTTGGCAAGGTCTCGCCAACATCTTGCGTATTATATATATAGATATATGAAATATTTATTAATACACTCCAATCTTGATTTGGACTGTGGAATATATACTGTTGATTTGTTATTATAATATTATTATAAACTAAAGCGCAACCCGATTGATTTGAACACCAAACATAAGTGCACTTATTTTCTTACAATTTCTTACAATTTCATGCAGTTTACAATTTACGTTATATCTGTTAAAACGAATTTTATTAGTTCAGTCTAAATTTCATCCATGCCCACCGCAAACCTCCAGATTTTTAAATGTCGTAAACTTAAAGTTAAAATAGAAATAAAAATAAATTCGAATATTATAACGTATAAATTATAACATTAATTGAAATAAATAATTTATTTTCAAATTTTCTTAAGAGAGCAAAACATTATCTACTTGTCATAACTTTTATTTATCCAATAACAAAACATTACATAGAATTACATCAAAAATTCTTATTTAATATGGTCAGTTCTCTGTTTTCACTGAGTGCAACTGTTAATTATTTTATGAACAATTATTTAATCGTACTTTACTTATTGCTTGTAGGTATGTTTTAAAAAATATTACAATTAGTCTAAAACGTGCTAATTTTGGCGACATGTAACATTGGCGTTAGAGAAAATGCAAATAAAGTTCAAAAACCTTACAGATAAGAAAACTCCAAATTATTACTTGCGATTGCAAACTATACAAGCTGCACCTCATATATTTCTAAAAATTGGTCATAATTACATTTTCAATTTACAAAGGTCTAAGGAATAGGTTAACGTCTCCGTTTATCATGTCATTACTACAAGAACGGGTTACTTTATAAATGTTATTTGTAAGAATTGAACTTTTTCGCAGCACGTTTTAAATTTTTTATAATGAATATTAAATCACTACTTTTCTATTTTGTACATTTAGGGAGATCAGACAGGTTGTTTCCTAGTAATGTAGAGACAACCGTAATAACTGAATGATTGACAACCCTAATAAGAGAATGTAATGATTTTTTTAACAAAAAATTAAATATATTTGAAAAATAATATATTAAAATTAGTAGAAATGTTAAAAAATTGTTTGTTAAAAGTAGATTATATTTTAGAATAAGAAATTTAAATAACAAAATTAAATAAAAAAAGTAAAACAAATAGAGCACTAAAAAGAAAAATAAAATAAATACAATAAATAAAATTTTTTTGTATTTCTTGTGATTTCTCCATACTTTAGATTTTTAGATATTTTCACTATATACCTATACAATTTAATTAATGATGTAATTTTCAATAAATCTAATTGAAGTATGTTATATATCCCTTCAAAGAACATCTTGTATTAAATGTAACAAAATATATAAAATTAAAACAAATGAAAAATATAAGAAAATATTTTTACCTCATACATAAATTCGAAAAATTTCGAAAACTTAAGAAACAATATTATACAATAAAAAATTACTGACATATGTTTAAACTTTAGTTTTGATATCTTATTTCTAAACGATAAGATGGTTTCTTATCTCTAAGAGTAGACCGTGTCAACTCTAGAATATCCGTATGAACATGTACTTATGCTGTTTCTATAAAACTTGATCATCTTTTACAAAATTTCTAATAGCATAAATTTCTAATAGCGGGTTCTAATAGCATAAATTATTTATTATGTACATATATGTATTAAAAATTATTTTACTACACATTTCTCTACTTATTACGCGATAACTACCTTTAATTTTCATTTAAAATAGTAATATTTATATTAATTTTGTTCTAATTCTAAATATTTTCCATAGATATGAAGCATCTAAATCAAGCATGGTTGCTTATAAAAAAATAAGTTTTAAGGATCCAACAAAAAAATAAATTAAAATAGATTCAACAAAAATGAACAAACAATAAGGAGATTAATATTTTTTCGTTTGTGTACGTTTAACAATTTGTATTTATTTGGTACAAGAAATGCGAAATTAACAAATAAAAATATAACTATATTTTAACTTTTATTATTTTGCACATTTTATATTAGTCATAAAAATGATTTATAGCTATTTTATTTTTTTTATTTAAAATAACAACTAAATTTTCATCATATGCCAAATAATAGAAAAGAAATTAAATAATAAAAGTAAAACAATGTTAAAAAAAACAAAAAATTATTTTTTTTTATAAACGTAAAACTATTTACTTTGTACAGATTATATATATTTTTTTTTATAAACGTAAAACTATTTACTTTGTACAGATTATATTTTTTAAATTAAAAAAGGAATTAAAACTCAATAAAGTTATAAAGTTGACATTGTAATGTACAAAAATCAATTTTAATTAATCCAATATAGCATATTCATTCCTTACCTACCTTCCCTAGCTCAGTCTTTACATTTTGTACATAGGAATTTTTTCGACAATTTAGTAAAAATGTGAAAAATATATGTTGTAAATATAACATACTAACATGCATATGTATGTATATTTTTTAAAGAAAAGTTCAAATAAAAAATAAAATTTAACAAAAATATTCTTTTATTTAAATTTGAAGTATGAATGGAAACACTACATTTTTGTTTACATTATCTTTTTTTTGTTTTTTGGAGAAATTTGATTTTCTTCATGAAAGCGCAATCGACACCATATCATCGAAATAAGCATTTTACTGTTCTATGCTGAATCTGAAATAAAAAATAATTTATGAAATTATATTATATATTATAACACAATTTTTTTTCATATTATTTTTATATGTAATACAGTCAGTTTCAATATTATTTACACACCACATATTTTTTTGGAATATTATGAACTGAAATCAAGATCTTCTACAATTATTATCAAATTAAATTCAAATTTCATTCGTAAATTCTATACTATATTTTTAACAATTCAAAAAGAGAACAACAAAAACAAGTTTAAAAAAAAAAATTACAAAAAAAATTTCATAATTACATATTTGCAAAAATAAAATTATTTATTCACCTTCGTAAAATTGTCAAGAACCAAAAGAGAACGCAGTAGTAGGATATATATATTAAAAAAAGAAATGTTGCATTTTTCTGCTTGTAAAAATTAAGAGCAGAAATTAAAAGATTGTGGAACTCTACGAAGGCAAGACTGTGAAAAATGAGTTTTTTTTTTAAACAAATTCACCATAATAGTTATTTACCTAAAAATTGATTATCTCAGTTTTATGAGATAAATATGATACTATATAATATGACACTATCATAATATCAAAAAATCTCTGAAAAACCGTCTCCATATAAAATGTGGATATTCCATAGATGTTCCATATAAATGATGGAAAAATTAAAACTTTTACAAATGTAAAGGCTGAACAAAACAAGTATACGTGGATTAATGTTCAGATTTTCTATCTTGTCAGAGAAGGTTAGATTTTTTAGATGCCAACTTTTTTAACTTAAATTGAAATTAAATGAAAAATTGTAACTGAAGACAAAAAAACAAAAATTTCTAACAAAGTATTTTTAAATGAAAATGAAATGTTTTGGAATTAAGAGTTGGAAAATAATATAAATATGTAATTACTTTAATAATCAAAATGTTTAATTTATGGTCTAAAGTCTAAAGTAAAATAAATTTTAAATAATTTATTTTAAGTTTGTTCTATGTTTGTTTACACATTTTACATGTAAACTAGTAAAATATATTTATCTTATTGAAAACTAATAAGGTATTAGTTCGAATAATCCATATTATAGTTAATCGTTTTCCTATATAGCAAGTTTCATATGACTAAATTGTGATAATTAATATGAAAATAAGGCTAAATCCAATTAAATATTAATTCGAAAAAAGTAAGTCGTCAAAACTAAATTATTCTAGGTATTTTAAATAAATCATGAATTAAATTGAAATGAGAAATTATGGGATCAGCTTCATTTTTTATTATTTACTTTTTATTATTACACTTGGTAAATTTAAAAATGAAATGCAGGTAGTGTTATTTTTCTCAAGTTTTAGATAAACTTTAGTGGTATAAAACGGTAGGTAAATGAATTAAAAAATATAAAAGAAATTCTTAATTGATAAACAAAATTGATAAGCAATTCAATTAACAAAATTGAAAATAAACCAGAAAATTATTTTAAATAGAAACACTTATTTCTTAGAAAAGCTCACATATTCCTGAATTATATTATATATGAATAACATTATGGTCGATATGTTTTTTGTAATTTTGTAAATCTTCATTGTTCAGCTAATTTTCGCTTTCTGTTATTCTTGTAATTTTTTTCCGAATTCTTCTCTCTTTTATTTCTTCATTCCATGCAATAGTATAAATTATAGAAGGTAGATTCATATAATCAGATCTTTAATTAAATATAATTGCAGGCAATATACTAATTAAAAAGAGTAATTTAAAAATAACGAGTAAAAAATATCTATTATAAAAATAAATTCAGTAACAATAATACAATAATACAAATTCTTTAAAAAACAAAATGATTGAAAAATTTACTTTCGACCATTAACATCATGAAAAAATTTGTCTCGATAAATATTAGAGTTATTTTTCTAAACAGCAGTTAAAGTGACGAATGATCAATTTCTGTTGTAATTATTTTATTTTACTTTATGGAGCAAAATTATAAATTATAGTTATATAAGCAATCCTTTTAGAGTAACAAATTTTTTACATTTTTTTAAAAATAATTTGCAGTTTGATCTAATGAAAAGGTAAGCTATTACAAAATACAGGTGCAGTAACTGTGACGCGATAAATTAGTCTTTTGGTTACTGCTATATTGACAAGTGATCTGTTATTTGTACGTATGTATAACAGCAATTCGAGTGCAAATTATTTACGTTTCCACTTCGCAAGAAAAAAGGTGCAATAAAGGCATAAAGGTATAAAAAGGTGGCTGCACAGTAAGTTCAACAAAGAGAGGCCAACTACTAGCGTAACGATTTCTATTACATATTATTCTTATTATATGTTTTTGACTTATTAAGAGTGGTTTCATTTTGTTTGAGTAAGAAACACCACTACTTACAATTTCATATTGTAGTTTTGATTGAGACATAGGGTAAAATCAAAAATTAAACACTTCGACAGAGTTGCAATAATGTTGCAGGTCATGAAATCAAAAATTAATCATGCAACAAACAACATAATCATTTAAGCAGCAGTGTAGCAACATTAAGTTAACATTTATCAAATATGAGCAACATCAAATTTCAAGTTTCTACAAGTACTCAATTTTAAGTTTTGGTTGACAATTAACAATTGAAATTTTAAATTTAAATTTTATTAAGGCTATAGTTTTTAAAATGCAAGAAAGACAACGGCAAGAAAATGAAAATATTAAGTTAGTATTTTATTACATTATTATACAGCCAAGGTGGAATAAGGCTGAAATTAAATTTTTAATTTTGCTTCGTTTTGAAAGAGAAGAAGATTTTAAAATTAGTAGATCAAATAAAACTGTTTTATGGTCAAGAATTAAAAAAACAATTTCCTTCAAAAAATTACACTAAAGAAGAAATTCAAAGAAAATTCATAAATTTGCTAGTCACATATAACATAATTAAAGATAGGAACAAAAAAAGTGGAAACAAAGCAACCTGCTGCGATTATTTTCAATTATTTGACCAAGTATATGGAACCAGGCATTCCGTAAATGTTCCTGAAGTTAACTTTTAAATTCCCTTACATATGTATCATCTTACGAAGAAACTGAAGCAGGTCCATCAAACACTCATGAAAATGAAAATAATGAAGCACTTTCTGAGCCTACGTCTACAAAGCGGCGTAGAAAGGAACAAAAGGTGAAAGATGAGATAATTAATTTATATAAAGAAGAATTAAAAACGATAGAACGAGATAAATAGACTGAATGTAGAAAAACAGAGATTGGAAGAGGTAAAAAAATTACGGGAAATTTTTGAACTATATATGTATAAGACTCTGAAAAAGACATTTAACATGTAAGTACATAGCTACCAATTTTTTTTGTTTATGTTTTTGATTAAGAATTATGAAATTAAAAACTTGTTTAAGATTTGTTATTTTGTTTATTTTTTATGCTATTAAAACCAAAGATGACTGAAGTATTTTTTTTTTAAATATTGTGTTGAAATTATTACAAAATAAAAAAATATATAAAAATTAAAAAGGAAAGCAGTATAATTTTGTTTCATTTCAAAAACTACAATGGTTTGTACTTTGTGTTTAAAATTATTTTTTTTAAGGATTTTAGGGAAATAATAGTGTGCAGACAAAGTTCTTAAGACATAAATAATGCTGCTAAATAATTTCTTTTTTCAGTTCCTTCGACGGTTTCATCATTTAATTGTTCACTAGCGATGTTCACTGCGTTCTTCAATAACTTCATCATTTTCAATATTTATTATTTGATCTTTCTTCTTGTTAATTATAAAATTGTGGAGAATCACACAGGTGAAAACAGTATATTTCATTACCTTTATACTGCGAAAGTTCAGATATTCGAAAATTCGACAATTTGAAACTTTTAAATACCTAATGTTTGTTCTTATACAAACAACCAAACTCTTATTGAAATGTGTGTAACATTAAAAATAATTTGTTGCCTTGTAAGCTTTCCATTGTCTCTAAATGGAACTATTAAATATTTCGTTAATGTATATACCGAATCTCCAAGTAAATAGGAATCTGTGGCAAACAAATGGCCCCCAATTCAAGATATTTTGCTAATGGGCTATTTCTCCATACATTGGTGTCGTGACAGCTTCCCGGAAATCCAAAAAATACATCTAAAAACTTGCACTTACTATCGCATACACCCTTAGAAAATGTAATGTTAAATTTCTTAAGAAATTTTTGGTGAGTTTATTGTACCTGTAAAATAATAGAATGGTAACCTTTTCTATTGTAATAACTAATTGTATCTTTCTTAGGAGTCGGTATTTTAATATGGGTTCCATCTACGCACCCGACTACAAAAGGAAATTGGCGTAGTCTTCAATTTTGGAAGTCGTCCATAAATTTCATTTGTTCTTTGTAGTGTGGCCATTTAATTTGATTATGCATGGTACGAGTATTACGTAAAAACTTAATTGTTTTAATAAACAAGTTATGCGTTGTACCGTACGCTAACCAAAAACGATCACTAAGTGTTGGTAGTTTGCCTCTATTAATTAATCTCCATAACGTTAGATGCAAACAATAATTTAAGGAGTAACCTGCTCTTCCAATATTACATTTTTTCCAATTTCTTTCCAATTCCTTTTCTAATGCCTAGGTAAACAATTTTTAGCCAATACTAATAAAATTATGAAAATATTTTTAATTTTGTGATTGATAAAAATTTGGAATTATGTGAAAGTCGGTTATTAAAATATATTTGTGTTGTGCTTTTTTTCTTTTACTTTAAAAGTGTCGTAAAATTAATTATGAAAGCAGCACAACATTAAAGTAACGCAACATTGTTACATAAATGTTGCAGCGACACTCAGGTAGTCGACACTCAAATCTTACTTTTGATTTCAAACATAGTAAGATTAAGACTATAGTAATTTTTTTGTTTCTGTTGCAATATGATTGCAAGTGGTACATTTTTCTTGTAACTAGATATATATATAGATACTCTTTTTTATTCTTTTTATGTGTTTTTTTTCAATTTAAGTTCAATAACAACACCTAAATTTTTATACTCATTTGCAAATTTAATTTTAAAGAAGCTGTTGGAACAAGAAACTTTTGTTTTTGGTGCATTTTTCTGACACATAAATGTGAACAGGAAATCACACAGCCTTTCCTTTACAGGTGTGAGGAATGTCGTAAGGAGAAGTACCTATTTTATACGCTCTTACCCACTAAACCACCGAGGCCCCACAAGAAACATTTTTATCAAAATTACTGTTTTCCACAATAATGGTTAACTATTTTATGTTTACTACAATCAAAAGCCTGAAACATAAGTTCATGATTTGAAAAATATACTGATGATTTGAATGCCACTATTTTAGTTTTTTCACTAATAATTAGTTTGTGAAAATTAAAGTAATTAAAGATTTTCTTTAATTTTTATTAGGTTGTCTTGAAACGAATTGTGTGTAAGAAAGCGATGTATATATCATCAGCAAGGGCTGTAGTTTGCTTAAATAACGAGTTAATATAAACTAAGAATTGCAGGGGACCTAATACAGAACGAGTATACTGTAGGAGTACTTTTACCTTAAAAGGAGCTCTATGCAGTTTGTATAATAAAAGATTATATTTCACTGAAATAAAAGCCTTTCTCATATGATATCTACGAAGAGAGCAATTGTGCTACTATTATTATTTAGACCATTATAAAATTCATTACAGACTTTTAGAATAGCATCTTCAGTTAATTTTTCAGTTCGAAAATCAACTGATTTTCACTAAAGGAATTTATTTTATTTAAAATACCATTCTAGACTTTACAATTAAATGTTTTATTAGACTTTTTTAAATTTTTAAACAACCATAAACAAACATTAGGTTTTATTTATTTTTAGTAGTATAGCTATACCAACTTGACTACAGGAAGTAACGTCATGACAAAGTAGTATCAAAGTATGGGTATGGAATGTTAATGTGAATTTATTTACAGTAATGTGCATTAAGTGGTTAACCTTGAAATTAGTAACGCAATTATTTATGTGTGCAATATATAAATGTAATGAAGCTTTGAAAAGTTCTATTAAAAACTTTTTGATGTTAATTAACGTATTATTAAGCCGGCGTTGTTATTAAGTGTAATATAAACTCATATAATATTTTTATTTAGCAGGTGTATTTTGTGCGGTTGTATGTATAAAATCGTTACTAAAATGACTAATGAACTTAATCATGAACTTGATTTGAATACAGAATAATGTATATTATTGGCAACTAATACTATGTATAATGCAAATAATTAAATACATACAGAATGAAAAGAAATGTGCTAAATGTATTTTGTAGCTTTTTGTGATAAATGTATTTTATTAAAATCATATTATTAACTTTACTAAAATAAAAAGTGAAAGTAAAATGTACAAATAAAAAAATATTTTAAATAGGACTTGAAAGATTAAATATCTTAAATTTTCTAATAAAAAATTATTATTCATAATAACAAGTCACTACGGAAAGCTATGCTGAGACTCTTGTAAGAAAACATCAAGAAATCTTATTCAAGATGATAAGACACTGAAACGAAGTGGAGGAACTCATTAAAAATTGTGAAGGGGATATTACAAATTTGGAAAAACTCTTATTATCTGCACAGGAAAACAGGGACAAAATTTCATTTAACTTCAGCATTGAGCAAACTGAAATCGTTTGCTCGAATGATGAATAGATTCAAGTCTTTTAGAAGCGGTAGTGAATTTGAAGCATCATCTTCGTCATCATGTCAATGTTTGGTGTGGGAAGATCTACAACTAATTAATTAGTAATTACTAACTTATATCACTTTAAACCGAAAATATTCTTTCAATAATGTATAAATGTAATAGAAGGTAAATTGAGAATTTTACTAAAAGAACATATCAGCAATAAAAGAAATGCAATTTTTTGTAGTGAATTCAAAATGTATGAAGGTGAAAAAATGAATTGAAACATTTAAGTACAAAAATGTTGCAGTATATAAAGGAGATGAAATAGAACCAATAATTATGGAAGCTATAGAAGAACCGTTGTTAAGAAAATTACAAGAATTTGAAGAAATAAATAACGGTTGGGCTTAATCAGATATTATAAATTTAACTATAATTATAAATAATTTTCTCCATTTGTTGGATCATCTTACATTAAAACACATTAATGTGCGAAATAATGACGAGCCATGCTTTGCTTGGGCTGTTGGGTCAGCATTATATCCTACCGACAATTATCCCGAACGGACTTCAAGCTATCCAAATTATAAAGACGTTCTGAACCTCGATGGAATTAGTTTTCCTATGGAGTTAAAAAACATTAGATTATTTGAAAAAAAAAAAAATTTCAATTAATGAATTTGTTTATCATCGTGAAAGCCAAAAAGTAAATTGGAAGTTGTACGATTAAAATTGTCAAAATCAGTGAAAAAAGGTTAATATTATATTTTAGTTTTTGTTGCTTTTTATTTAACTATTATTATAAGGAAAAAAAAAATTTGGATTGAAAATCTTTCAAGGCTTCTGAGATCACAGTGCAATTCTGATGGATATGAAATTTATTTTTCACTTTTTTGTACTTTTATGATACAAAAAAACTGGAAGTTCATAAAGAAAATTACTTGAAGCAAAATGAATGTAAGATAATATTACCTAATATAGAAAATAAGACTAAGCTATATTCATTATTTGGATAAAAAGCAGACAATAAAAATTCAAATTGGGTTTAATATTGAAAATTTCACTGCATCAATAATTTTCAAACGACGTCGCAAAGTTATTTGTGAGATGAATTATTTGAAGTGGTATGCATTTTATCACGAATTTAACAAAGCAAAATTAAATTTAAAACGATTTCGGCTAAAATTTAATCATTCTGGGCAAATTAAAAAACTTAAGATTGAATCTAGATGAATTTTGTCTAATGTTAGATTTTATACAAGCAGTGATGTCATATAACAATGGAGCTGATTTGAATCTACGTGAATACGTAAATAGGTAATCCTGTACTTCTTGGGGATGGGAAAAAATCATGCCATATCGCACCGAAGACCACGCCCACTGACCTATATTTTGATTGATGGGTTTAATGTAGGTTATTCTTGGTTAATAGGTCAAAAACTTGTTTTGTTTGTTTTGGTTTAGGTTATAAGCATGGGTTGTTAACTTATAAGTTGCAAGTGGTTGTATAGTAGGAAATGAAGGTTGTTGGTACTGTAGAAGTTGTTAGGCAAGGTTAATGAACTGGTCAAGTTTAAGTTATAAGCATGGGTTGTTAACTTATAAGTTGCAAGGTGTTGTATAGTAGGAAATGAAGGTTGTTGGTACTGTGGAAGTTGTTAGGCAAGGTTAATGAACTGAACAAGTTTAGGATGTTTAGGTTTTTCAATAAATTCATTGATACTTTGTAATAGGATATCATACAAATAGAAAGATGATTTTTTTCAGGTCAAATCAAGTTTATTTTTTAAATTGCGCAAAATCGCATGCTTAATAAAATATACCTACATATGTAAAAGGAGATAAAAGAAACGAAAAAAACTTGTTTTTATTATTTAATAAGAAAAATATTCATAGGTACTTTTGAATACCAAGATGTAAATAATAAAAATAAAAACAAAACGTAAACGTAAACAAGAAGTACAAAGTGTAGTTTGGCTTATAAAGAAGATTAATAATTGTTAAAAGTTGTTATTGTAGCTTTAAGGTGTAAAATAAAAATAAGGAAAATATGTTACCTATTTTAGGATATGAGTTGTTTCTCTATATTCTATATTTTGTTCTAAGTACATATGAACTTGAAAAATATTTTGTATTCTTTTAATTTTCTGTTTACCTGTTGTAAAATAAATTGTTAAAACTGGTTTGACTCTTTTAAACAATGTTAAAATTTATGAATGCAGTAAAAAAGTAAAAATAAAAACAAAAGAAAGAAAAAAATTATATAATTATAGGTGCATCTGTTATGTAGGATTTCTTTTTTCTGTTCTATAAGAAGATTGAGAAAATAACCTGAAATCTTCGATTTTGCTTTGTTTTGTTATTATTACGTTCCATTCTATGCTGTAAGAAATGAAAAAATAAAAAATAATAAAAATCAAAAAGAAGTTAATTGCTTTTGGTACCTATTTTGTAAAAATAAGATAAAAATAAAAGACATTTTTATTTTTATGTTACAAAATCTTTTATTAATAATTTAGTTGAAGTTAAGTTGAAAAATTGTTTATTAGAGTTTTATTTTACAGATATTAAACAATATTTGTTGAATTTATCCAAGTATTATGTGTGCCATCAAAACCTAGCCATTTAACAAAAACTATTTCCTTGTTTTTTCAGAATTTTTTCTACAAGATAAGTATTTGGGTATTTTACAGGTGTAAGCTCAGCTTGATAAAAACCCCCAGAAATTGGCGTATCAGTATAGTCCGATAATTGATATGTAACAGGATAAGTATTATTGATTTTATCAATCTTAAATACTTCAGTTGACCAATTCGGTTGATAACCTTTTTCGAAATGACCTTTATATTTACTTATTCTTACAAAATTTCCAGTTTTATATTTACTTTTTTGCAAAATTTTTAGGCTCAGTATATACATTCCGCAGTATATTTTTTTCGCTTTTCTTTGTAATTTTTTCAGGAGGAAGTTTTGTTGTGCTATGTTTTGTTGAATTATATTCTTTTATTAATGATGGTTTAATAGGTAACCATTTATAGTTCCCGTTTAAACTAAATTTTTTCCACATAGAATTTTTCAATGTACGGTTAAATCGTTCAACAATTGATGCTTTTAATTCGCTAAATGTGTGATAATGATTGATTGATTTTTCTTTCATATAATTTTGAAATTGTAAATAAAAAAATGCCTTGCCTTGATCAGAGTGAATATTTTTTGGTATAACTTTAGCTCTAATAATAATTGTTTTTAAGGCATTTAAAACATTTTCAGCATTTTTTGTTTTCACAGGTTCAGCATAGGCATATTTGGAAAAAGTATCAATGACCGTCAGCATATATTTATAACCATTATTAAATTTTCCATAAGGTATCATTTCGACTAAATCGATTTGCCACGTGTCATTTAGACCTTTCTGTTTCAATTTTCTTGTAAGAAATTTACGTGTTGCCTGTCTATGAATTTCAGTCACTATTTGAGCTCTTGACATTTTGTTTTAAAAATGTTAAATGTAATGTTATAATAATTATTATACATAAAATGATAGACCAAAGCATGGTTTAAACTAATCATCTAATTGAGTTTTATTTGCTTTTATACTTTTCTACATGAGTATATAACTCAACTTTTATTTTCAAATTTAATTCATTTCCATTCTGACTGCTCAACAACTCACTGAAATGCTGCCTGATTCCTCATCATTTCCATTTAAAGAAACTGTAGATGGTGTAAATACACAAGGTCAGATACAAGAAAATGAAATTACGTCCACCATGGACGCCGAAGATTTAGCAGAAACTGAGGAATTTATACCACCGTTCCAGATAGTTGAATTAGAAGACGAAGAAGAAGAAATGGAAGAAGAAATTGAGGAAGATGAGGAAGCAGTTCCATTTAATGAAATTTGGGACATAAATAATCAGCAGGGAGATCTTGAGATCTTTCTAGATCTCTAGATCTTTCCCGAACATAGTTTTTTACATTTATCTCAGCAGATTTATAATAGGTCATCACTGCGTGAAGAAAATCGCTTAAATTGTAAAACTGCTCTGCTTCTTCTTTGTTAATACTTATACTTTGCCTGTTCGCTGATTTTAGTCCATGATGAAAGTTCTGTTTTATATCTTTTATTATCAGCTTATCGAGTTTTTTGTTAAATTCGTAATGAAATTTATTCCATTCATGATATTTTAAGACAATTGACTTTTTACCAATACGGTGAATTATATTTGAGGCTTCAAATGACTGACAGTCAAATCCAACAGCAATTTTTAACGTATGACTCTTATTGAGAAAATATGTGTAACTTAATAATAACTCAACTTAATAAACTCAATAAATTTGTGTTCTGACCTGGTGCGCTTTCATTCTTTTAATTTTACTAAAACCTGTTTATATTGTTTTTATTATTTATACGTTTTAGGAACACAAATTTGTAATGAGTTTCCTAAAACGTATAAATAATAATGTATATTTGTAATGTATTTTCCAAATACATTTTGAAAGGTACTTAAAATATACTTATCGTTTTCTAGTTGATTTCCTTTATTAATTTTTTTTAAAAAAGCGTTCATACTATAACCGCAACATCTATACCACGTATAAACACAACAATATTGCCCACAGACATCTGAATAGTTACTTTGTAACTGTTTCTTATTAAAAATTATACATTGGTTTTTTAAGTAACTTAAAATTTCTAATTTATCTGGTTTTCTACCAAACGAATCAAAATATTCAACACAGCCATTTTTTGATTTAAAAATAGCTAACCAATGTGTTCCCGGATCTTTTGATTTATCAGTGTTTACAATTAAAAAAGTTTGTTTTTCAATTATTCTGGGGAGTTGATCGAGAGTAAAAACTCCTTTAAAAAATTTACGTGTGTGTTTGTTACATCTTAATACAGTGACGTATTCTCTAGGGTATTCATCAATCAAATTGACTCAAGTCATATACTTTAGTTGTTTCTTTAATATAAGTTGATGAAAAACTCTTTTTTAATTTTTTTATTTGTTATAATAACATCAAATTTTTCTAGTATTTGACAGAGCTCTTTATTTATTTTATCGTTGTACACAGTTCCAAAAGAGTAATTATCAAAATTATCATTTATAACATCCCTAGTTGGAAATTTATACTTGAGCTCTTTTACCAAACTTTTTACAAGGTTCTTTAAAACCAACTATACAAATATCTTTCGCAAACAAGGTATTATTATCACTACAAAATGTTACATCCGGAAGTGCACAAGACAGTGACATTTTGTCAAACATTCAAATTTACTTTTATGTATGCTATTTATAGGTTTGAGAATATATTTCGGTTTTTATCAATTTGTAAACTTGTATCAAATTCTCCATAAACAATAGTAGTCAGTGTAGATGTAAAGAAGTAGAGTATTCTTCGCTTTGCAAAAAGCTCAAATTGGTTTTAACGAGTGGGATAGAAAAGTTTCTATGTGGTATCACAATAACCCAAATACGGTCTAAGTGTGCCTTTTTGGCAGCCACATTAACCTAACCTAATTGTATCGATTGTACTTCACATTAAATAAAAAATATTTGAATTTCCTCAACAATTAGTGTGTTTTTTTTTGAAAAAAAAATCATATCACTCAAATTGGAAAACCCTGTATATACATTGGTTTTGCACGAGTTTGAGTACCTTTTGTTTCCGTAATTTTTACTTATTCCTCTTTATTTCTAGAAAGTTCTGGTTTTTTGTTTCTAATTTTAAATAGATTTTGTCTATATAAATACCATTTTTTAGTCTCCGTAAGATGTTTATTTATCAATAGTTTTTTCATAATTTTATTCAACTCATTTCGTTAAACGTCTGCATTTTGCTTTATTTTCTCATAAATTTCGTTCTCATATCATTGTGTTAAATTTTGTATTATTCATTTTATAAAATTTCCGATTATCCCTGATAGTACTGCACCAAGAAGTGTAGGTAAAAATCCCCCACGTTGAATAATAATTTTTCTTTTGCTATTTATAAATTTTTTACGGAAAATGAGTGATCTTAATTCCTTTTTATACTTTCGTAATTGTATTGTTGCTTTTTTACTCAGATTACAATTACCTTTCAAAATATTTAACGCTATTTCACAAATTGTTTTAATTACTTCGGGGTCACAGTGTTTTATAATTACTTTCTGGAATTTTAGTTTAGAGGTTTTTAATAGGTGCAATATATGACGATTGGTCTTCAAACGTTTCATATTCTTGCCCAAATTGTTTTAATTGATCTCTGGTACAATAACACAAACCTTTTCCAAATATATCAATCGAAATATATCTTTAACGTCTTCTCTAATAATATTAATAAGATCTATTAATATATAGCCGTATGAGACTGACGTCACATCATTATATCCTTTTTCAAATGCTTTGATTTGATTGGGATATATTTAGCGAGCTAGAGGTAATATCTGCTATTTATCTCTTGGATTTTTGAAAAGTACTAGATATTTACAATTAAGTGAAATATTTGTTGAAAATTTACACTGGTCAAAAACATTTTGTGTTACAAATATTACAGATAAATTTCTATGATGTTATCCCCTAGTAAATAAATCACATTCACATTCTTATCATGAGAATTTAACATCAATAATATTTAACAAAGGTTTTTGATTGTCGTTAAAATCTGCAATAGTATTACTTTATTCTATATCTTTGATATATTTGGAACGGCATTTTTGTCTGGATTACACCAAATAATTCTATTAATATGTGGTTGTATATTTTCTTTTTTATATATTATTAAATTATGAATAAAAGTGGTTTTACCACAGCATGATGGCCCCGCCACCATCATAGTAAATGGGTGAAACAGCAAAGTTGTATTAGTTAAAAACTAACACTGTTAACCTATATTTATAGGAAAAGATCTTATTCCGAAGTGAATATAAATGTAAATTTAGTTATTCTAATGAACATTCTTCTGTAAACCTTCAACATGGATAATTAAATTTTCGTAGTTGATCTACAATTTTTAAAAGAAAATGAAAAGCAATATTTCCTAAAAGAGCTGGCTATACTAGAAAAAGGCAGTTTAATTCCTACTGTATATCACTTCAAACCACCATACTCTGCAGAAGAACTTAGTCCAGAACATAAGAAGAACATAAAATAAATCGACTTAAATGGAATAATATTTAGACATAAAACCTATATTAAAATACTATTTAAAATCAACGGAAAAAATTTGTGTTATTTATATAGAAGAGCAAAAAAACATTTTCTTGAAAAGTATTAACAGTGCTAAAATATAAGATCTAAACAGAAACTTACCGTTATTATCAAAGATTGAAAATTTTAAATCAACATGTCCTTTACACTATACAAACAGCAGTTTCTGATCTGCTGTAAAAAATTGTTTTAGTATCTATATGCATCTCTTAAAAGAAAAAAAATATTAAATTAAGATTTTTCAAATTTATTTATATAAACAGAATTAGATTTCAAAGACGTATAGAAAAATTGGATTTCACTATTTCTGCAATCTTAACATTTGAACATCGTAAAAAATTTTCCTACTCAGATTTCTATAAAATTGTAAAATATTTCTAGCTAAATAAAAAATTGTTGAACATGTAAATAAATCTGTTTTATTTGTATATTCTTGTTTTCAAAATAGGTACCAAATGCAATTAACCTGATGACTTGGATTTGTTTTTTCTTTTTTTATTCTTTACAGATTATGGAACATATTATGAACCTAGCAACATGTTAATCGATAAGTATTTCCATAGCTTTAATTTCCCGTTTGTCTTTTTTTCAAAAAATTAACCGTCTATTCGACTTATTAAATGGAAACCCAACTCTAAGACGAAATGGTCAAAACATAAATTTCATTATAGAAATGAGGGATTACATTTTAAAAGTTTTACCAATGGAGACCAAAACAAACCATTTTTGCTTTAAAAGCCTTGCTATCACAATTGAAAGTATTTTAAGACTCAGAGAAATATTATTTTTTAAATACGAAAGTCGTTTTTACATTTACATCAACAAATTCAATCAAGACCCAATTGAAAATTTATTTGGAAAAATTCGAGCCCGCAATGTAAATAAAAATAATCCAACAATTTGTGAATTCGGTTCTTTGTTTGCAAAAATTATATCGCTAAATATTCTCTTTAAATTAAAATTCTCTAATTGCGAAGAGTATGATTCACACTTTTTTCAACTTGTTGCAGCAGCATCTGTACCATAATTTAATAATGATTCAATATAAGCTCTATAGTGATAATTCCCATCAGATGGTGTTATATTTTTGCCATTTAATTGAACATTACATTGTTTTATTAAAGAATCTAAAATGTTATTAACTACAATTAGTTGTATTATTATTTTTCCATCAGCAGTTTTATCATTATTTCAATGTGTTCCATCTTTCTTTAAGATCTGTACTGTTAATCTCAAATATGTAGAACGCAAATCTCTATATGTATCGCCATGACCGAGTGAAACAAATTCAATAATTGAAGGGTTGTCTAAAGAAGCAATAGGATTGTAAGAAACTTCTTCAGATCGTAAAATGCTAGACTGAATGGGTTGGGTTTTAAAAATATCCAACTCAGATTTCATACACTCACTTTTTGTTATTATCTTTGCGTCGTTTTGAAATAAATTAGTTTAAATTTTTAATGAATGGTCTTTTTATAGCTTTTCGTTTTCTTTTACCAGAACCATACATTTCATTCAGTTTTCGTAAGGCACCACGTGGTACATTTTTAACAATGTCTTTACTACGATCTTGCATAAATCATTTTACATTTGCATCAGATGCAATATCCGATAAAGCATTAATACCAGAGTTAATAAACTCCTTTTTCAAAATATCAGCTGCTGAAGTAAATAATGGCTTCAAATATCTAAAAAGCCCTCCAAAAAAGCTTCCCAATCCACGACCTCTTTGAAAAGATACGGTAGATTGTAATAAAGGACCGATATCATCAAGTCCTCTACCACATTGAATTAAATAATACTTATAGTATACTCTCTCCATTATGAATAAAAATAAAATAATATATGGTTTTGTAAAATCGCTTTTATTTGTACTCTTTAAAATGTAATACAATTTTTGTTGGACTATTGGACTAGTTTGGATTAACTATTGGAAAAGTTTATTTTGTATTCATCACATAAAAGTAAAGAAATGTTATTAAATGATTTCTCCACATTGCAATATTAAATATTACTGAATTCTTTTACAGTATCAGTGAAAGAATTTTGTATGTTAACAGATCTTAAACACCTTATATCTTTATCACCTATTTTTGCGGTTCAATTATGTCTGTGTATATAAAAAACATATCTGGTTTACTAATGGTAATCAATTGTACACTATCTATAAAAGTTTTGAAAGCTTCTATTACACGTGATTTATATTTTTTAAAATCTGTAACTTTAAAAGATACTTGATTGAAACATGTTGTCAAAAGTCTTTCGAGGGTATAAGCGTAATTTGCTGTTATTTTTATATTTATTTCTAGGCATGTGTTACTTATTGTGGTGTAACTTAAATTTTTAGGCATCTCCTCAGCTTTTGTTGGTTGTGTATAATGAACTTCATCGTTTATAAAATTAAAAATTCCCCAAATCAACTGTCGTTCAACTTCTTTTCTTGTAAACCTATTAAGTGGGCGTATATTTTGAATTAGTGTTGGTAGTAGAAAAACTTTCCAGTCGCATATCATTTGTTTTTCTATGTATGGAATATATGATGTTCCAACTCCTATCATATCTTTCTGCATACCTTTAATAAATATTTGAGTACTTTTTTCCCATTCTTCACCATACACATTTGGAACGAAATCATTAACATACATTTCTGAAATACCGACTTTCCACCTTGAATCACACATGTATTTTTTCATTTTATTTGTAAAAGATGACAATGAATTTTCTGGATAATAGTTCATAGATGAATCACTGAGTAAAGTGACATAAAATTCATCATTTACTTGTATGTTGTCCATGAGCTTGCGGATTTATTCTTACGAATTGGAAAATTAAGTTCTATTTGAGTATTACCTACTGCTGACCTTAAAACACGTCTTGATGAATTATTCAACTCTTTGCTATTTATAGTTTTTTCTTTTTTCGTTGGTGGGCTTGGGCTATCTAAAGGAACAGTTATAATGTCTCCTGTATCAGTTTCAAAAATTTGTACATTTTGATTTCTAATTGATTTTCTTTTTCTAAGACGTTCTCCAACTGAAGCAGCTGACAATGCTTTTGTTAAAACATTTTCCTGAATTTCATCATCAAATACTTCGTCATCAGCTTGTTTTTCATATACTTCTTCTTCTTCAGAAACAAATTGTATTCCAACATTCTTATATTCAGGAAAATGCGATTGAGTTTCCGCATCTATATACATTGGTTTTGCACGAGTTTGAGTATTTTGTTTCGGTAATTTTTATTTTCTCCTCTTTATTTCTAGGAAGTTGTCAGTTTTTGTTTCTTATTTTAAATAAATTTTGTCTGTATAAATACCATTTTTGAGTATCCGTGAGATGTTTATTTAACAATATTTTTATCCAATTCATTGAGTTCAATGTCTGCATTTTGCTTCATTCTTTCATAAATCTCAGGTTTTAAAATTATCATGTTATTAAATGTTGTATTATTCATTTTATAAAATTTCCGATTATCCCTGATAGTATTGCACCAAGAAGTGTAGGTAAAAATCCACCACGTTGAATAATAATTTTTCTTTTGCTATTTATAGATTTTTTCCGGCAAATAAGTGATCTTAATTCGTTTTTATACTTTCGTAATTGGGTTGTTGCTTTTTTACTCAGATTACAATTACCTTGTAAAATATTTAAAGAGATTTCGCAAAATGTTTTCATTACTTTAGAGTCACAGTGTTTTATAATTACTTTCTGGAATTTTGGTTTAGACGTTTTTAATAGGTGCAATATATGTCAATTGGTCTTCAAACGTCTCATATTCCTCCCCAAATTGTTCTAATTGATCTCTCGTACAATAACACAAACCTTTCCCAAATATATCACTTCTTAATCGAAATATATCATTAACGTCTTGAGTAAGATCTATTAATATATAGCCATATGGGACTGACGTCACATCATTATATACTTTTTCAAATGCTTTAATTTGATTGGGATATATTTGGCGAGCTAGAGGTAATATCTGCGATTTATCTCTTGGATTTTTGAAAAGTACTAAATATTTATAGTTGAGTGAAATATCTCTTGAAAATTTACCCTGGTGAAAAACATTTTGTGTTACAAATATTACAGATAAATTTCTATGATGGATCCTCTAGTAAATAAATCACATACAAACTTATCATGAGAACTGAACATCATATCATCGATAATAACTAACAAAGGTTCTTGGTTATCAATAAAATCTGGAATAGTGTTACTATTTTTATTTTATTGCAAGGAAACAATTTTTGCAAGGAAATGAGAAACAATATTTCCTAAAAGACTTAGCCATACTTGAAAAAGGAAGTTTAATTGCAACTGTGTATCATTTCAAAGTACCGTACCCCGCAGAAGAGCTTAGTCAAGATGTGAAATATAATAACCAGTATTGCGAAAATAAAATAAATGGAGATAAATGGAATAACGGTTTAGTTGAATATTTAGATGTAAAATGTATATTAAAACACTATTTAGAGTCAGCGGAAAAAATTTATGTTAAAGGAGAACAAAAAAAACTTTTCCTTCAAAAGTACATTGACAGTGTTAAAATAGAAGATCTAAGCAGAGACTTGCCATCATTACAAAAGATTGAAAACTTTAATTCAAATTGCCCTATACACTTATCAAACAAGAGTTTCAGATGTGCTGTTAAAAATTGTTTTAATGTATATATGCATCTTTTAAAAGAAAAAATGTTAGATTAAGACCTTCAATTTTCATACTTGCACAATATGAACATAAAACAAGAAATTCACGTTATGCATATATGGGTCTATGCTTACAGATCAGCAAGGAAAGGTCATTGGGAAAAATACGCACGTGATAGAAGTAGATTTCAACGACGTATAGAAAAAGTTGGTCTCGGTATTTCTAAAATATTAACATCTGATCATCGTAAAAAAATTTTCCAACACAGGTTTCTGTAAAATTGTAAAATATTTTCAAATACAAAATTATTTGCCTTTTTGATTCCTTACAGTATAGAATGTAACGCAATAATAACAAAACCAAGTAAATCAAAGATTTCCGGTTATTTTCTCAATGTTCTTATAGAACAGAAAAAATCTTACATAACAGATGCACCTATAATTCCATAATTTTTATTTTTTTTTTATTTTGCAGCTTTAAAACTATAATAACAACTTACAACAATTATTGATCTTCAAAACAAAAATACACTTTGTACCTACTTCTTGTTTACGTTTTGTTTTTATTTTTATTATTTACATCTTGGTATTCAAAAGTACCTATGAATATTTTTCTTATTAAATAATAAAAACAAGTTTTTTTCGTTTCTTTTATCTCCTTTTACGTATGTAGGTATATTTTATTAAGCATGCGATTTTGCGCAATTTAAGAAAATAAACTTGATTTGACCTGAAAAAAATCATCTTTCTATTTGTATGATATCCTATTACAAAGTATCAATGAATTTATTGAAAAACCTAAACATCCTAAACTTGTTCAGTTCATTAACCTTGCCTAACAGCTTCTACAGTACCAACAACCATCATTTCCTACTATACAACCACTTGCAACTTATAAGTTAACAACCCATGCTTATAACCTAAACTTGTCCAGTTCATTAACCTTGCCTAACAACTTCTATAGTACCAATAACCTCCATTTCCTACTATACAACCACTTGCAACTTATAAGTTAACAACCCATGCTTATAACCTAAACTTGACCAGTTCATTAAGCTTGCCTAACAACTTCTACAGTACCAACAACCTTCATTTCTTACTATACAACCACTTGCAACTTATAAGTTAACAACCCATGCTTATAACCTAAACCAAAACAAACAAAACAAGTTTTTGGCCTACTAACTAAGAATAACCTACATTAAACCCATCAATCAAAATATAGGTCAGTGGGCGTGGTCTTCGGTGCGATATGGCATGATTTTTTCCCACCCCCAAGTGCAGGATTACCTACTTACGTATTCAAATATATTGAGAGATGTATTGAAAAGAACAAACTAGGATTGGAACGGGAAGATTTTTACATTTCTATGAATTTACAAATACTGAGCAACTATTCTAGGCTATTTTATGAAATACCTATGTTTCTTGTCTGAAAAAATATATTGGTCAAGAATAAATAAAACAAACATTTTTTAAAGCCAATTATTTTCTTTTATTAAATACATACATATATAAAAGAAAATATTGATTCATACAGTTTTTTACAGCACATCTTAAATGATTTTCTTTATGTTGAAGTCAAATAGTTGTGAAATTTTTTATTTTTGGAAGAGATGGAATTTTATTATCAAAATTGATAACTTCTACTGATCTTGAAACAAATTTATCTAAGAATTCATTTTTCCTAGACCCTTCGTCATCCCAGTCAAGTCGATTAATTGTATTTTTGTTGTATTTATTTGTTGTTTAGCATTTTCATTTGACTCCTCAAATAAATAAGGCGCTTTAAAGAGGAACAATATTAGAATGAGGCTTCAGCTACCAAATCAAATTCTTTCAAAAAATATTGCTTATTGTTTCCAATAATAAATTGTAAATCTGCTACTGCCTTTCTGCTCATTTTACTTACTAAATTAGAATAACTTGAAAACCTCTAATTTATGTACCTACTACGATTTTAAAAAAGAGAGATCACGTGATCGGACCTCCGAAGAAGCTTTCCAAAACAATTTCGGCCCAGAGCCCCTTGATAACCGGGGGCTTCCCTTTGCTCTTTACCTATAATGTAAGGGAGCCCCTACCAGTAACAAGGACCGATACCGGACCCTCAATGACCTTGGGACTATATTTCAGACCTCCGGAGATCCTATCCAAAATCGAGAAAGCGGGGTCCGCCAGAATAAGGTCCCTCTTTAAAGGAAACCGGCCTTCAGGAACCGGAGAAATACAACTCAACATACATGGTACATTTAAACTTCCACCAAAAAAAGTTACAAAGAAAAACGAAAAATTACTATTAAAAACTGTCTAGAGTAAGTTAAAAGTGTTCCGTAAAGCAAAATGTAAAGTTGGAGATTATTTTCGTATAAACAAATTTAAAGGTATTTTTGCAAATGGTTATCAACCCAACTGGTCAACAGAAATATTTACAATTGCAAAAATTAAAAGAACTGAATTTATTAAATACACTTGATTACACAAATAATCCAAGAACCGGTTCTTTTTATAAGCCTGAATTACCACCAGTTAAAAATCCACACGTCTCTCTTGTAGAAAAAATTAAAAAAAAAGGAAATCAAATTTTAGTTCGATGGCTTCGTTTTTATAAAAAGCATGATTCATTAACATAAACATAAATCATTAAGATAAACAAAGAAGATATTACTTAATACTCTGCACATATTTAAAATATTTTAATTTTTTTATTTGTACATTTTACTTTCGCTTTTTTATTTTAGTAAAGTTAATAATATGATTTTAAAATACATTTATCTCAGTAAGCTTTTTTTCATTTTATATATATTTAATTATTTGCATTGTACATATATAGTATTAGTTGCCAATAACATACCTCAAGTTTGCATAAATAAAAGTAAATATACAAGAACATTATAAATCTTGTTCTATATTAAATTTTTTTTCATTTTGTATGTATTTAATTTTGTATTCAAATCAAGTTCATGATTAAGTTCATTAGTCATTTTAGTTTCGATTTTATACATACAAACGCACAAAATACACCTTTTTCATGTTTTTTATTAAAAAAGAATTAAAATAGCTTTTTTGTTTTTTTTCCTAAGGGAGGTGGGAATCTTCCAAAGCCACCAAGAATGTCCCCCTTGGTAGTGACAGATTCTTACTGACTAAACCTACCTCCCCCTTTAGCCAATATAATGGGATGAACCTCTTACCTGCGAACGCAGTATATTGGCTAGGGAGTAGGGATAGGACAGGATAGGAAATGGATACGGAAACATTGAATTGGGAGTGGGACTGCAAGGAAACAATGAATCCGCCTATTATTATTACTATTTTGCTAACAGTGACTATAGCCGTTACAACAGTTACAAAATGTAGTAGTATAAAACACCTTACTACATGAGGTAATTATTGAAGGCAACCCCTACTGTCACTGTAGCGGCTATTATTATTGGTATTATAGTATTCTTATTAATATTATTATTATTTTACTACAGAGTCAGCGGATTACAACTTGCAGCACATAAAACCTTACTTGCATGATATAACCAAAGATAGCTCCACTGTAGCACCTATTATTATTATTATTACTATTGTTATTATTATTATTACTACTATTGTTATTATTATTATTACTACTATTGTTATTATTATTATTACTATTGTTATTATTGTTATTATTATTATTACTGTTGTTATTGTTATTATTATTACTATTATTACTATTGTTATATTATTATTTTTATTATTGTTATTATTATTATTATTATTACTACTATTATTATTACTATTATTATTACTATTGTTATTATTATTATTACTATTGTTATTATTATTATTACTACTATTGTTATTATTATTATTACTATTGTTATTATTGTTATTATTATTATTACTGTTGTTATTGTTATTATTATTACTATTGTTATTATTGTTATTATTACTATTGTTATTATTATTATTATCATTATTATTACTATTATTATTATTACTATCATTATTACTATTATTATTACTATTATTACTATTACTATTATTACTATTGTTATTATTATTATTATTATTATTATTACTATTGTTATTATTATTATTATTATTACTATTGTTATTATTATTATTATTACTATTGTTATTATTATTATTATTACTATTGTTATTATTATTATTACTACTATTGTTATTATTATTATTACTATTGTTATTATTATTATTATTACTATTGCTATTATTATTATTACTATTGTTATTATTATTATTACTATTGTTATTATTATTATTATTACTATTGTTATTATTATTATTACTATTATTATTGTTATTATTATTATTATTACTATTATTATTACTATTGTTATTATTATTATTTTTATTATTGTTATTATTATTATTATTATTACTACTATTATTATTACTATTATTATTACTATTGTTATTATTATTATTACTATTGTTATTATTATTATTATTACTATTGTTATTGTTATTGTCATTATCACTATTGTTATTATTATTATTATTATTGCTATTGTTATTATTATTACTATTATTATTGTTATTATTACTATTATTATTACTATTATTATTACTATTATTATTATTATTATTATAATAATATTACTATTATTAGTATTATTATTATTACTATTACTATTAAGAAATTCATCATGAGAAAAAAAGTAGAATTATAATAAAAATTTTGATTTAAATGATTTTGATTTTGATAAATTGTTAAATAATTTACAAATACAAGGAAATGAATAATTTTCTTAATTCAAACTTTTCTTCATCTTCCAATTCAGTATATGAAAATTCAAGTGTCACTATAGTAATTAATTTTATTATATACCAAAATATTCGTAGTTTAAGGAAAAATTTTGATATTTTTCTCTCACACCTAGGAAACTGTAATCAATAATCTTACTACAATTATAGTTCTTTCCGAAATTTGGATTTATACCGATGAACAGTTCAACTATAATATGTATGGTTATAGTTTAATTTCCAATTGTAATGATCATTATGCTTCAGGTAGCATATCGGTTTACATAAGAAATGATTTTTCGGGTTGTTGTTCTTCCATTTCTTTAAATTCTGCTGACATAATAAAAATTAAATTGTTTAATTAAAAGTTTTGCCTTTACAATTTTTTGTGTATATAGAATAAATGATGCAAATTCTATTTGTTTAAATTTTTTAAACGATTTTGATGACATTCTCAAATTGGAAAAAAAAAAAAATGTTATAGTAATTGGAGATATGAATATAGATATACTTACAAATTCTAATTTGAAAAAATTTACTTGTTAATGATGTCATCACATGGTTTAAAATTATTATTTACCTACACGAGTTACTGAATATAGTTACTGAATATAGTATTGATCACATTTTTGTCAAAATTTTAAGCAAAAAACTAAATTTAGAAATGTTCACAGAGAATATTAATGAACGATGATAATATGATAATATTAAAAACTAAACAGAATGATGTATCTCCAGTACAAAACACTAATTATTCCACCTTTTTTAACAACATAGATTTCGATAATATGTGTAATCTTCTTGAAACTGAGCAATGCCAGCAAGTTTACACCGAAGATGATCCATCTACGGCGTATGATAATTTCATAAATATTCTAAATAATTGTATTAATATATGCTCATATTCAATAAACTTTCAAAATAAAAATAAAAAGTTGAAACCATGGATGAACGATAATCTTCTAAATTTAATTAAATTAAAAATAAATTCGGTTTAAAAATGAAAAGTCAGTCTAATAATTTATCATTAAAAAATTACTACAATGTTTTAAAAAAAAGAGTTGTTATAAAGGTAAAAGAATGTAAATCATTATACTATTCAAGGAAATTAAATAAAAACAGCGGTAATTCTAAACGAGAATGGAATATTGTTAATGACATTATAAATCTGATAAACACAAATCTGTATACTGTTAAAAAAATTTTAGTAATGAAATAATTACTGATTGTGTTCAAATTACAAATGAATTTAACAATTTCTTCACAAATTGTACAAAAGTTTCAGTAGGGCAAAATAATGCAAGTCAGCAGAATTTAAATAATATAAAAGACGATATGTATATGTAGAAATGAATTAATTAATGAATTAATTTCCAATGTTCATCAATTTAATAACAAAACTTCTTGTATGGTCTTCCAAAATCAATAATATTTTATTAAAAAGAATAGCGCCGTATATAGCAGATGTTTTATGTTTTATATTCAATCGCTCAGTTTATTCTAGTGTCTGGCCTAATTCGTTAAAAAATGCGGATACCTTTAAAAGACTCAAAACTTTTATTGTTGAATTATATTACCGAACATCGGTAAATTATTTAAAAACTAATTAAAACTAGAATGTTGAATTTTCTACTAGATATAAATTTTTTTGAAAAATTTATTGAATAAACAATACGGTTTTTTGCCAGGCAAATCTACGGAAGAAACGATCTCAAAATTATGTTCTGATCTTCATACTAGTTTAAATGAAAATAATAACACTGTTGCTTTGTTCATTGATATAACCAAAGCTTTCGATACTATTGACCACTGTATTCTTATTGAAAAACTTGAAAAGGCGGGTTTTAGAGGTTTTGTACTTGAATTTTTAAAATCTTATTTAAAAGATAGAAAACAGCGTGTTAAGTTGAATAATAACTTTAGCGAAATCAACAATACTAACATTGTTGTACCACAAGGCTCTGTAATGGGTCCCTTATTGTTTTTAATATATATTATTTCTCTATTTTTACAACCAGTTGAAAGGTAAAATTACTGGTTTCGCTGATGACTGTGCTCTTGTCTACAGTGATAAAAATGTTGATTTGCTCAAGCAATCTTTGGAATATGACGTAAATCTACTTAAAAACTGGTTTTCATATCATAAACTTCTTATAAGTGACAAAACCAAATTAATTGTATTCAGTTTAAGAAATTCTAATATATACGACATAAATATAGAATTTCGTAGTGGTGACTGTGCTTTGTCTATGGATGATAATATATCTAACTCTTGCATGAACGTCCCAACTGTTAATAACTCCTGCTCAAAAAATAGCTTTCATATTGAGGCGGTTTCCAATTATAAATACTTAGGTATAATTATAGCTAAGAATTTAAATTGGAAATTTCATATTGCCAAGTTATACAAATTTACTTTTATATATCAGAAAATTCTATTGTATAAGGCAATATTGTTCCAAAAAACTTTTGTTAAAAATATATAATGCATTAGTACATTCAAAAATAAAATATGGTATAACTGGTTAGGGTAGAACATACTTAAGTACTATAACTCCTATTCTGAAGGCACAAAAAAGTATTCTTAGAATAATTAACGGCAAAAGTAGGTTATGTAGTAGTTTTTCCCTTTTTGAAGAATCAAGTATATTGCCTATAAGACATCAATATGCCCACAGTTCTTTACTTCAGTTTTTTAAAGATAACAGTCTTTTCCGCTACAGAAGCTCTAATTCATATAATTTACGAATAAATAATCTTCTACTACGTACAATTCCTCGTTGCCGCAAAACTCATTTCAAAAAATTTTACTTAAATTTGGTATCAAAATACTTTAATAATCTTCCGCATCATATAAAAATAATAAATAAATTAACAAAAATTTTCAAAAGTTTCAAAATGGCTTTTAAGTATTAACCAAAACAAAATGGAATATATCACTTGAAAACTTTGTCTTCATCAATAATGTACTAAATTAAATAAATTAATTACTAAATTACTCATACACTTGATATCCGTATTATACATCATACATATACTTAATATTTTACAATCCAATTAAAATTTGCATATTGCTTTGATTATTACGTTAAAAATCAATTATATATGTAGATATTGTAAAAATTTCTGTATAATTTAAGTTAAGTTATAAATCTTAATATTTAGAAATAAGTTACAATAATTTATTAATTATAAAAACATTAACTAAGCAATTTAATTTTAAAAAAATAACCCCACAACTAACTAATAAAAATTTATAATTTAAAAAAAAAAAAAAAATGCTTTTAAGAATGTTCTAGCTATTCACCACTAATGGTTAAATCCATTACAGTATAGCTTAATCTTATTTATTAGATCTAAAAATAAAAATAAAATTGTCAGTATGTACTGTAATTATATTAAGTTAAATAAATAAATAAAATAAATAAATAAATAAAGTTAATGTGCATTTAATTAACATTTTTTTAGTTTCTGTCGTAAAACCATTAACATTCACTACATACTATAGGATATTTTTGATAATTTTATTACACTACATCTTTCCAATATAATATAATCTATTCAAAATCTAAGATCGTTTATACATGCTCCCAATAACTTCGGCAGGTCCAATTTGGTCCTAGAAGGGCACTTCCGTCCTTGCTACTTACAAAGGGCCCTTTTTAAATCATACTACCATTAAATTTTTTAATGTTCAAACCTTCCATCTTGACATCCTGAATCTCGAAACTTTGCACCTTATGATCTTATTTCAATTATCCGAACCTGCCTAAATCCCAACTTTTCCTTTTCCAAATCTCTGAACTTGCTGAGGCTTCTACGCTTATAACGTCGTACCAAAGTCTTAAACCCCCTACCCTTAAAACATTTTACACCCACAATAATTTAATTTTTAAATTTCATAACACATATTCTCACACTCTTACCCTAAATTCAAATCCATAACACCTTTCATTCAATCATATACATAATATGTATTTTCCGTATAATAATTAGCTTTTATTCTAATTATGAAATTTATTCTGCATTAACTTGTTAACCTTCAAAAATATTACATGAGCTTATATTACACTTAATAACAACGCTGGCTTAATAACACATTAACTAACATCAAAAGGTTTTTAAAAGAACTTTTCCAAGCTTCATTGTACACATAAATAATTGCAATAATACTAATTTCAAGGTTAACCACTTAATGCACATTACTGTAAATAAATTTACACATTACTTTAACATTCCATAACCATACTTTGATACTACATGGACAGACGTCAATTCCTGGGGGTCAACCATACCCATACTTTGATACTACATGGTCATGACGTCACTTCCTGGAGTCATATTGGTATAGCTATGCTACAATTTTTAATTAATTTAAGGATTTAATTTATTTTTATATGAATTATTAAATTTTATATTTATTATTACGGTTTGTCGAACGAAATTGTGTCGATTTTAAGTCACAAATCAAAAATGAAATAAATTCGCAAACAATGCGACATCATTTCATAATGAAATAAAATCGCAAAATCATAAATGAAATAAAGTCGCAAGAATGAAATTTAATATCGTAAGAAGAATGAAAATTTAATATCGTAAAAATTTAAATATTTAAAAGTAAAAATTACGTTTTCGGCCTTACACCTAACTTAATAATAAAACATTTATTTAAAAAAATAACATTATGTATTGTATATACAAAAATAATTCGCAAAAATGGTGACGAAATAAGGGTTATACACTTTTTCAGAATATGTATATTACCTTGATTTTGTCAATCGATCGATTATAAAATCCCTTCTTCAGAATTTCCCTTTACATAGTATTCACATTTTGCAACCAATTATAAAATAACTCCAAATTTAGAATCTGACATATAGTGTAAATAAAATATTATGCAAGTCACAATTCTAAACAATTTGTATTATCTTTTGGAAATGTGCGCTTTTAAAAACCGGTTGGTTTACATATTCTGCCTTGTTTGTCATTGTAATTCAATACGAAAATAATACGAAATGTAATGTTCGGAAAAAAATTTCTGTATATCGCCCTGTTTAAATATACAAGGCAATAATCGGTGGTATGCATAGTTAAAAGAATAACTATGGTTTACTGCATTTAAATGTTTAACTTAAATTCATTGAATTTCTGAAAATGTACCTATAATTCTTTAAGCAGATAATTTTTTTTAATATTTTGTATCACGTTTAATGCGAGTGTCATAAATCAAATGTCAAGTATCGTTTTAAATTAATCGTATATCGTTTTTTCATGTATTACGAAAAGATATTTGATAAAAATTGATATATTATATTTAACGAAAAAACTTTCATAAGTAATGCTTTTGATATTCTTTCTTTTTTTAGTTATAATTTTAAGTTGTTATTATGTTGATCAAGAAAGAATAAATAGTATTAAGTTTGATGAATTAAAAATAATTAATTTTTTAAAAATGATATTTGCTGACTTTTTTTCAATAATGATGAAGAGGAGGTACGTCAGCCAAATTTCATAAATTTACGAAAGAGAATCTCTCTTGAACTATAGAAAATTCAGTGTACGTATTATTTTATTCTACATCTATAACTAAAATTGTAATTATTTTTTCCAGTTTACCGCAAAATTTTAGATTCTCGAAACCGGCTATTATAGATTTATAGTTATTAGAAGAATGATTAATGAGAATATTAAAAATTTTTAAAAAACCTTTTTAATCCGGATGATAGTTTAGGAAATACAGCTTAACAAAATCTCAAATCCATGTGTATTTACATATTAATTCTCTCTTTCTTTTTAGTATTTGCTTTTTATTTATAAGGGCTTTGTGTCATACAGCCAGAGAAATACTGCAATTACTGCATACAAAGTTTCCAGACCGTGTTATTTGCAGATTCGCTGACGGGAATTGGCCTTCAAGATCCCGCGATTTGACACCGTTAGAATAGGCCTCCAAGCTTCGGAACGAGCCTCAGAGCAAATGAGATTATCTCCAAAAACAACAAAGATATAACCTTTAAATTTGGAAGAACCCAAGAGGAACTGAACCTGCTTCCTCAAGGTAGTTTTGGACTTTAACCAACCACAACCACCCCCCTTTTAAATCCAAACTTTAGGATGGAACCTTTAATACGAATGTACAGTTTGGTTTTGGGGATAGGGATGTGGGAAGGATAATTGGCGAAATTGGAATTGGGAAATCTGGATTATGAGGGATAGGTAGGAAAATTTGGAGAGGCATTTTGAAGAAATATGTTAATGTTCTTCTTAAACTTAAGTAAATCGTACACATATGAATTACCAACCTAAGGGAACACATGCGATGGTATATGGTTCCACAAACGCGACGTGCGCATGACAAACGAATTTCCATAGGCTGTATTTCGCCATCTTGATAACTCAACATGGTAGGGATGAGCATCTGTTGCCCTCCTTGTTTCTGGTTGCCTTGAGTGAAGGCATTAATTGTTTAATTTCTTTGGAACAAGTGTTAATCCCTACGAGATACCTATAAAACAAGGTCAGTGACCCAACTGTGCGATGGCTGAGTGAAGTGAGCATAGAAGTTACACTGGGGTCGTTGATCAAACGAATAGCTCTGTTTTGCACATTATCTAAATAACCCAGTGCTGTTCGAGGCCCTGCAGCCCAAATGTGTGCATTATACTCCATTTTTGGCCTAATAATGTACGTTTTATAGATATTGAGAAGATCAGATGCGGAAAAGTAAGTTTAGCAGCGATACAAAAAACCCAAACATTTAGCTGCACCCTTAGCTACACCAAAAATATGATTTGACCAAGTCAATTTCTGGTTTAACCCGACGCCCAGCATGTTTAAATCCGTTGAATGCTGCAAGACTTCTCCATGAAATAGTAGGTTAGGAACGGTAGTGGCTATTTTCCGCGAGATCAGACACCATTGTGTTTTTTTGGTGTTGAACTCAACTCTA
Organism: Poecilobothrus nobilitatus; assembly: GCA_947095535.1. Classification (NCBI taxonomy): domain Eukaryota; kingdom Metazoa; phylum Arthropoda; class Insecta; order Diptera; family Dolichopodidae; genus Poecilobothrus; species Poecilobothrus nobilitatus. Next base: position 271,554,829 of record OX352772.1, read on the forward strand.
TTGACTGCACCCCACTTTTGAATTTTTGCTAAATCGTTATTTGACTCACTAATAGTGAAATTTTTTGCTGTTGTATTAATCTGGTGATTAATGTTACAGCGGCTATGAAATTCATAGGAAGCTACAAGGGTGCTGTCATCTGCGAAACTATGGATCGGATTGGAGGTTAATGAGAGTAGGTCATTGATAAATATTAAGAAGAGAGTTGGGGATAAAACTGATCCCTGGGGGCACCAGCATTTATTTTGAATTTGTCAGATGAATATTCATCGACCAGTACACGAATCGTGCGATTCGAAAGGAAATCTCCAATCCATTTTAGAAAGACCCTACCTAGACCTAATGCTTTACACTTTACCAATAGAGCATCGTGCCAAACTCGATCGAAAGCCTTAGAAATATCAAGAGCCACATCAGACTCACCAGAATGGTGATGGTTGATTCTTAGCTTCTCACAAAGGTAAGTCATGAGATCACCGGTTGAACGACGGGCTCTGAACCCGTATTGACGATCATGAAGCAAACCTTTGTGATCCAGATATTTCAGAAGCTTTTGGTTCACTATTTTCTCCATTACCTTGGAGAGGACCGAAGTTATAGCAATAGGGCGGTAGTTGGAGGGATCGCTTTTATTACCTTTTTTGGGAATTGGGAAAAGATGTGCAACCTTCCATTGGATAGGATGAATACCCGAAGTGAAGGAGAGGTAGAAAATGTTGCGCAGAGGTTTTGAAATAGTGGAGTAGGTATTTTTAAGCACCATGGTGGTTATACCATCTGGACCGGCTGACTTATTTGTATCAAGATTCTTTAAGGCTTTCATCACTGCTCGCGTCCTAAAGTAAATTTTACCGAAGGAGCAGCCAGCTCCTGGAACAGAAGGTGGCATCTGAGCTGACTGTGACAGTATCGAATTGAAGGCGAACTGTTTGCCAAATAAGTTCGCCTTCTCTTTAGAATCTGATACAGTTCTGTTATTTTTATCAATAAGTGGTGGAAAGGAAGACCCTGTAAGGTCTTCCTTTAGACTTTTGGCAAATGATCAAAAAGATTTGCTATTCTTAGGCATGTGGATTGTGTTACGTTTCAACTTTTGGTTGAACAAGAATTTTTGCTTATTGATAACTCTTTTGCATCTGTTTCTCACCGCTATATAGTTGGCCCTGCGAGCCTCCGACCTATTGCTTTGGTACAGTTTAAAAGCCTCCCTTTTTCTAGAAATATCTTCTTTGTAAATACGATTAAACCAAGATTTGGGATTCCTCTTAACAGATTTCATGAAATGAGGGATGAATAACCTCATTCCAAACAAAATAGTTTCACTAATAGCATTTGCAGCAAAGTTAACATTTCTGTTGCGGAAGTAGAATGACCAATCAAAGGCTCTAAAAAAATTGTTAAGAAACAGATCCAAGAGGTGACCTTCATGATCAACACGGTCCGGGATCCTAGTGGGATTTTGGACAAGTTGAGAAAAGTGTGTGTGGACAGTGTGGAGAGAAGAAAACAGTGTGGAGAATAGTTCAACTTGTTTCCCAATTGAGTTTTGACTCGGGGAGATGTTGCTAGAAAAATGAAGCCAGTCCCTGTTATGAATGTTGAAATCTCCCGCCAGAACAATTTCAGTTTCTGGAGATGCGTCCAAAATTTCATTGATCTGGTTCGATAGATTTTCAATTTCCATAGCAGTTTCTTGTTCATTTGAGTTGGGTGATCTGTATAGGAAACAGAAATGTATGACATGCTTTTCAACGAGAATTTTGACCCAAATGTAATGAAAGGTTGGGCTAGAACATTTATATTTTAGAAGTGTGTTGAAAGCGATGTCATTTTTTATATAGACAGCGATACCTCTTTTGGGTGCGAAGTGTGAAATAAGTGAATAGCCGGTAACATTAAAGTTATCATTGTGGTTACTGACTTGTGTTTCACAAAGGGCTAAGACTGCTGGTTTAATTGAACTAAGATGGCAATCGACGGCATGAAAATTCGTTTGCAACCCGCGTATGTTACAGAAATTAACATTAAAAGTGGTAATTTTGATGAAAAAAAATTAATATAAAAAAAAGTTAAAATAATAAATAATAATATTAAAATCTAATTTAAAATCTAGTTTAAAATTAAAATCAAAAGCAAAATTAAGATGAAATCAGAGTTGAAATTGTAATTAAAATCAGAATTAGACTAAAAATCAATTTCGAAATTAACCAAGATCGAAATCTGACTTAAGATAAATTAAAGTATGTAAATTCAGTAATTAAGTATGGATAATAAAATTTAAACCAAAAATTAAAATTAACAAAAACTAAAATTTATTCAAAATTAAAATCAAAAGTAAAAGTGCACGATTTAAATAACCCGAACTTGACAAAACTTTAAAATAAATTACTATCAATGTCAATAACAATACTTTATATCAACATTAATACATTACTTTTCAATACTTTTCAATATTTTGCCTTGAGTGAGCAAATGGTTTATAACAACGTTCAACAGTTTTTAACATACACTTTTAAGTGACCTTATTGAACGCAGGTACAACCACAGACTCACCAAAAGCAAAACTTACCACCAGAAATTAATTAATTAAGTTACGGTAATTTCTTAGAGCGTATTGAGAGTCAAAGAAGAACACCTGCATCCATCATACGTGTATGAGGGAGATGGATATATAATTGTTTTGTTTACGACAAATTGATATTAATGAAATAAATAAAAAAAGAAAAGTAAATTAATGTAAACAAAACCAACCAAGCGCGTTTAATTAATAGACAAACCAATATGCGTAAAAAAAAAATAAAAATAACATAAAACTTGTATGTAAATTGAACCAAGAATACTTATCTTGCCGCCATTGGAGTGCAGCCATATAATTCAAAATCTAAAATTAATACACCACATTTATAAATATTTTTTTTTTAGTGAAGGAGATTAAAAAATGTTTGTTTGTTTCCTTTTCTATAAAATTGGAAACTGACATTTGAAAGAATTTAAACCCATGGGTTTGGATTTTGGAAGCTTCCGAACGAGCACCAGAGCAAATGAAATTATCTCCAAAACCAATAAAGATATAACCTTTAAATTTGGCAGAGTGGTGTTCTTTCATGTTTTATTTAAGTCTCTGAAATTTGAGAGAATTTGGTTCATGGGTTCTTATCTTGGAAGCTTCCGAACGAGCCCCAGAGCAAACGAGATTATCTCCAAAACCAACAAAGATAGAACCTTTAAATTTTTTACAATGATGTTCCTTCCCGTATATACTTTATACAACTTGTGTTATAACAATTTAAATATAGAGCTTTTCCAAACTTTGGGGAGCTGTAGCTCCGTAACGGGTGGGGCTACAGAAAAAAGTTGTTAATAAAATTAATATTTTTCAGATATCTATCAGCATTTAAAATTTCATGACTCTATTTCAAAAAAAATGTGGGGATCTAAAAGTTAGATGTTCGAGAGCTACCCGAAGTTTTTGTCGGATCTCAACCAATAAAAATAGGGAACCTACAAATTGTTGTAAGAATATTTTGTGTTAATTTCAAGACTCTAGCTTTCTTAGTTTTTAAGTTATCTTGCTGACGGACAGATGGACGAACGGACGGACGAGCAAAGCTCAATCGACTCAGAATTTGATTCTGATCCAATCCATACCTTTGAAGGTATATCTAGCTAGCTTATTTTCAGGTGTTACAAACGGAGGAGCAATTTTAATATACCCGATCCTTATCGTACGGGTATAAAGAGCAGCATTTTCTTTTAAAAATAAATTTTCAAAAGGAAGTAGAGCCTCAGAAATACAGATCATCATTTCACTAACTAAATATTGAATTGATAAAATATCCTTTCTCGTAAAACTATTACGTCTGTGCATCTCAAGAGTAAATCTCATAGCAGAGTCGGAACTTTTGTCTGAAATATTTTTAAGAGAAATTTTGGGCACTTCATATTTTTTTTGATAACTGGTGGTATACTGGTTTCGCAAATATTTTCACAAAATGTAACAGTTTCCGCCATCTTCTTTTGAATTATAGGTGGAAAATAACTTGCATTATTCAATTCTATCATATTAGAAAATGAATAGCACCTATTCATAAGACGTTTAAACACTTGAAACCGTCGCAAATCTTGACTACATTGCTAGCATTTGTATAAATCGTACGGACCGAGCATATGGAAATTTTTTAGATGAAAAAAGTATTCTGACAAATTTGTTTTATTTGTATTGCATAAAAAACACGAAATCATTTTAAAAATTTATACTTATTGTTTTTTACTTTTTTTCTTAAATTTGTTTTAAAGTTGTTCGATTTAAGGTTTTGATATTTTTTATTAATTAATTCAAATTACTAAATTTTTATTTAAATTTATGAAAATTACTTTAATTAACCTTCTTTTTATACCCGTACGATAGGATCGGGTATAATAAAATTACTCCTCCGTTTGTAACACCTCGAAATAAGCGAGCTAGATATACCTTCAAAGGTATATGAATTGGATCAGAAAAAAATTCTAAGACGATTGAGCCATGACGTCCGTCCGTCCGTCCGTCAGCACGCTAACTCAAAAACTAAGAAAGCTAGAATCTTGAAATTTACACAAAATATTCTGGGAGTAATTTGTAGGTTCCCTATTTTTTTTGGTTGAGTTTGGACCAAAACTTAGAGTAGCTCTCGAACACCTAACTTTTAGATCCACACATTTTTTTTGAAATAGAGCTATGAAATTTTAACTGCTGATAGATGCCACAAAAATATTAATTTTATTTTTAATAACTTTTTTTTGTAGCCCCACCCGTTACGGAGCTACAGCTCCCCAAAGTTCAAAAAAGCAATATATTTCAATTGTTATAACACAAGTTGTATAAGGTATACCTTCATTCTGAAAAAGGAAAACGATTACTGCTTTTATTAGCTTTAAAAGTATATATACAGTAAATATATAGTTGTGGCATACGGTGTTTTAATTTACCGTTATGCGAAACTAAAATTTTACAAAATACTTTAACCTTTCTATCTTCTAAACGGTTTAAGTTGGAAACTTGAAATTTTGACAGATGTTAGATCTTTGAAAATAAGTATGAGTCATTTCAGAAATTTTTTTTGTATCACCCCCCGTTTAGGAGATGTAAGGGGTCAAAAACTGAAAATTTCCTATTTTTAAACACCTGTAACTTGAACACCGGTTAAATTTTTTTTAAAGTAATACACAAAAATTAAAGCTTCAACGTTATATTTCTGTTAACAACTTTTTTTAATAATATAGGGTTACTTTATAATTGACGAAAGTGTTACTTGACTTTTTCAAATTTTCTAACAAATTTCTTGAACGAATTTTTTGCATTTTGTTTTACTCGATAATTTGAAATAGTTGAGGATACAATGCTTAGTACAAAAAAATGTAAATAAATAAACAACATAACGGTTGCTTGAAGAAATTTTATTTATATGATATTGATATACATACATACTTATATAATATCATGTTTATTTACATATCGTATATGTGACTGATGAATAAATGATAAGAGTATAGATGTATATTATATAGCGCCGTATTTACATACATACATATATGTATTTTATTGTACATATAAGAAATTATTCTATGAATGGAAATATTTTTAAAGAAATATTGCAATGTATGGCGATATACTTATAACAATATAAATATACTATGTATGCATTAATATAATATAATATTTAAAATTATATTTACTATTTTGTACTTAGTAAATTTAATATACATTTACCGCTTAGTATTAAATGGTGCTATAGAATATTTGAAAAAGTTTTGGATTGATAATAGTTATATGGAAGGTTAAAATCTGCTTTTGAAGAATGTATAGTTTGTTTATATAAACGTATAGTTTGAATATATGTACAACCCATAGTTCTAGAAATTATAAAATTCACCCAAATTATTTTAAAATACTAAAATATTAAAAAAATAATATTGTAAGCAGAGTGACAGGTTTTGAACATACTAACGGTTCGTACGAATATCTAAGAGTTGACAAAGGCAACTGTGTTCTTCCTCGTTTTAATTACAACTTACAATTTATTACAACTTGTTTGAACAAAATTTTGTAATAAAAAAATTTAATTGTCTGCAGCAGTAAAAATTAACGGTATTATTCTTAAAAACAATATTTTTAAAAATAAAATATTCCGTACAACTAGATAATAGTTATTATTAAGAATATTATTGTTAAAAAAATAGTTTTTACAATAAAGTGTTCGTTACAACAAGATTATAGTTATATTTAAAAATATTATTGTTTTTTACAATAATTTTTAATAAAAAATGTTGGATTAAAAATACTATTCTAAAATTTTTTAAATGGATATAATAATTTAAAATAATTCAATTTTACAATTATCTCATAAATATTGATAACAAGTTTGTTGTTTAATTGATTTAATTTAATTTATTGGGATAAATTCAATATTAACAATAAAACTGGCGATGTTATTGTTAAAATTTAAACAAATTAACAATAAAAAGGTTTGAAAACTTAAACAAACGGTAAACTTTTCTACTTTTAACGGCAAACTTTTTTTAAATTGTTCAGATGGTGTTGAACATTTCCAAATCTCATTTGTGAGATTTGGAATTTAAAATTTCAAAGGTGTTGAAAAAGGTTACTATTAAATTTTAGTAAATATCGTAAAATCGATTCTTTTGATTGGATGGAGTGTGAATTTTAACATGAAGAATAAGTACTCTATTTACTAAATAATAAATAAATTTTTGCTATGTATTGGGTGCACATTTGAGAGTTTTAGAATTGAAACATTTTTAAAATAATAGGTTTATATTAAATGCAAACTTAATGAGTTTTAGTTCAGAACTAATATATACATGCCTATACATTTGTATGTCATAATTTAAAATAATAATAAATTGATGACTTCTTGAAAAATTTTTAATACGTTTTTTTTTAACTCAATAAAAAAATTTATATTTTTTGTCCTGGAACTCTGGATTTTTACTGTGCATATAAAAGCGTTGGGCGTAAGTAGTCTACATGAACGTTTTAAAATAATATGTAATTCAAAAAAAGCGCAAAGTTGTTAAATTTTTTATATGTGATTCTCTCAATAATATATGTATGTATTCTTGGCATTATAATATGCAGTCCAACTTTAAGGATTTATTTTTAATAATTTAAAGTTCTTCACATTACTTTATTTTTTTTTATAATTTTCTTATAAATACTTATTTATTTTAACGTTTTGGTAATAACAATTTTCGGTTTGCTAAATTACCCGAACTTTTTGTCGGAACTCAACCAAAAAAAATAGGGAATCTACAAATTGCTCCCAGAATATTTTGTGTAAATTTTAAGATCCTAGCTTTCTTAGGTTTTGAGTTAGCGTGCTGACGAACGGACGGACGGACATGGTTTAATCGACTCAGAATTTGATTCTGATCCGATCCATACCTTTGAAGGTATATCTAGCTCGCTTATTTCGAGGTGTTACAAACGGAAGAGTAATTTTATTATACCCGATACTTATTGTACGGTATAAATAGACGCTAATTATGGAAACTTAACTTTCAACACAAACTGGTAGTATCTTCAACACGTTAGCATCAAAAACTGAACTGAAGATAATAAGTGGCTAAAAAGAAAAATGGAAAAAGCAGTAATACCAACAGCCAAAGTTATAACAATAAATGTTATAACAATGTGTACATTGTGGCTGGACTAATCATAGATTGAATGGATGCAAATTTAAAAGCTTCTTAAATAACACCTGTGAAAATACTGGACATTTACAGCCATGATCCGAGGGACTCGTCTCTTCAGCGATGAAGAAATGTATCACGTCACGTCAAATGTATCATGTATGGCATTTCTGAGAGACTAGTAGTTAGAATATGGGACTGCAAAAGAATGGTGGGTTTGGTATGCATTTTAAATGGCAAAAGTAGTATTAGCTCTAGGGTTTGAAGTAAATTTTTTAGATGTAGTAAGTGAGCAATGGTAGAATAGAATGTGGAGTATGTCTTTGGTTTGATATTGAAAAGGGAATATATTTTAATATGATGTTAATTACGAGTACATATTAAAATAAATTATAATAATTGAATGGCGGTTTGTAATTTTTAAAGATCTTTTAATAATCTGATTTTGGTGGTGGTGGTGTGGCGTTGACGTTTTTTAGTTAAATTTAGTTACAAAAAAGTTATTTAGAAGTTGATATTGTTCATCCGAAGTCCATATGTGCAATATTTTATATTTTTATTTGGTATAATGAAAGCTATAGAATATTTTGGGTTATTAATTTAAAATGTTTGCATACATTCAGGATGTGTTATGAACGAAATGGTAAATTTACAAAGTTAGAAAAGAATTGTAGAATTGCTAGGTTGATAAAAGGATATAAAAAATGAAAATAATCCGAAATGTAATATTTTAAAACTAATTTGGAGGACAAATTTATATAAAACCAATGCAGCCGAAAATTGCAGTCTAACGTGATTCAATAGTTATTGATAGTGTTAATGAAGAACTGATTGATCCAATAACATTTTTAAAGAAAAATATTGCAGCCGTCAGAGATCTTTACTAAATAATCATAGCTTTAAAATGAACATCGAATTTTTTGCTGAATATGCTAAAAATTTCTCCTGATAATGAAGATGAACTAGATTTTACGCATAAAATCTTTTCAAACAAAAATGAGGATAATTATAAATGATAAAGATATTAATTCCGCTTTTGATGAAGTGATTGAAGTTATAACAAAGAAAAGTGAGGAGTTTGAAGAGAAAGACAGCGGATGGGCATTAATTCGAATTGTTCGAGTGGAAATAAGTATAAATAAATATCGACCAACAAGAGTATGTACATATTAAACTTCGTAGCTCTGTGGAGAAAATAGAGCCTGCATTAATGTACGACAACGAAGATTAATTCTGCTTCAAATGGGCATTAATTTCTGCTTTGAAACCGGTGACATGTATGCGTTGAAAACCGTCATCTTACAATATATATGATATACCAGCATCAGATATCAATTTAAATAATGGAATGGAAATGATGGAATAGTAATGGAAATTGTGAAATTTGATATATTGTTTCCAATAAAAGTTGATAAAATGTCAGAATTATAAATGTCAGATAAAGAGCACAGAAAATAATATTTTAAATTCAAATTGAGAGCTCAAAAACTCTATTTGAGTTGGACAATGAATTTCGCCAATCCGAAATTTATTATGCAGATGAAATTGTAAAACAAGAATTTCCGGTAAAAAAAAAGACAAGCCAATCCAAAATTTATTATTCAGATGAAATATTATAAAACAAGAATTTCGTTTTTCAAAATTCAATACAAAATCGAAAAAAACCGATTAATAGATATAAAAATGAATCTAACAATAATCATCATTCCAATTTTAATAATTATTATCATAATCCAAATTACCAAAATTTTAATAATAAATATAGAAATGATTCTAAATCAGGACAGTATAGTTATAATAACTATAGTAATAATTATAACGGGACACACCAAAATAGAATAAACCAATATAATAGAAATTATTCTAACACAGGACAGTATAGATATAATAACCATAATACGAACAAATGGAAGTCGACATGGTTAGTGAGGAAGTAAATTTTACAGACTTGTCTCGGACAACAGACTCCCAACAATCAAACTTACGTTCGACAATATAGAAATAAATGGTTTAATACCTGAATCTATACCAGTCTTATTAAACCTAACATCTTAAATGGGTGTATTCTAACTCAAAATGACGTAAAACCTAATCCTAAGAAAATCAAAGATAAAATCGAATTAAAATTTCCAACAACTCAAAAACAAATAAAATCCTTCCTAGAAATAACTGGATTTTATAGAAAATTCGTACAAAATTATGCAAAAATAGCTCAACCGTTAACCAAATACTTGAAAAAAGATACTAAAATAAAGACATTAGACCCAACTTATATTAATACTTTTGAACAATTAAAATTACTTTTAACATCTCATCCAATTTTAAAATATACCTATTTTGACAAACGATTCAAAATAAATACTGATGCCAGTATTTTCAAAATACTTTCGACCATAGATATAAATCAAAGAATTTGAGCTAAAAACCGACCACCAAGCCCGAAAATAGCTACATACTAAGTACTGGGAAAAGATTTGAATCCAAGATTGCGTGAATATAATATAAAAATAAAATATTTAAATTGAATCCTTATGTGAATATAATATAAAAATAAAATATTTAAAAGGTAAGGACAATAAAATTGCTGACTTCCTTAGTAGAATAAATTCAGGCGAAAACGAAATAAATGAAATGACCGAGACTTTCAGTATTAACCAAGGGAGAGAAACCTTGGAAATTAAAAGCAATGACGAAAATAAAGACAACATATCTCTCCAAACAACAGTGCATTCACAAGAAGAAGACGGTAAACAAAAAATGTACTTAAACCCTGACTTAACTGAACAAGAACTTACCAACAAACTAAATTCTTATATAACAGATTCCAGAATTGCTATCTTTACCCAAATACCAGATCACAATTACAAACTATTCAACAAATATTAATAAAGAACTTTCCTAATACTAAATTTATAAAATGTACGTACTTTGCACAAGACGTGAAAACAGAAGAAGAAGTTATAAAAATTATATCTTTGCACTATAAAGAACAAAAACATCCGGGAATTATTTCATTATAAGAATATTTAAAATATAAAATTGACCATAAACAATTGAAAATAACAATTAACAGAATCACTAACAATTGTGAAATTTGTAGCAAAGGCAAATATGACAGAAACCCTATTAAACCCAAATTCAAAAGAACAGAAATCCTAACAAATAAAAATCAAATCATCAATATCGAACTTCATTTGGTTAACCCAAACAGCCACACCGGCAATTCTGACGTCGAAAGATTAAAAAGAACACCATAACAGAAAGATTACGTATTTTAAATTTAGAAGAACAACTTCCCTTTAGAATTTAAATGTTGAATGCCATAAAAAATTATAATAAGTTATATCACAGTATAATTAAAACCATCCCACAAAACGCAGAAAATAATTTTATTTCATCTGATACTATATACAACAATCTAATTAAATCCCAAGAAAAACGTTTAATAAAATATAATAAAAATAGCGAAGACTATAGTGAAATTCGAAAAATATGATATATAAATAATTAAAAAATGTACACCCTATAAACATTAAACCACCTTTAAATTTTTCAGACAATCTCGATAACAAAAGTTCTTCTACTATTTCTAATGTTACTTCCGTTATCACAAACGAGTCAACTACAAGTAGAGGAAATTGAAATAAACAATGGTTACACAGTTTTTCAAGACAGCCAAATACTAATACCCAAAACATTTAATTATTCTTTGCATATTATTGACCTAAATGAAATAGACGAATTAATAAGTGAGCAACATAAACAATCGCTTAATAAAGGAAAATAACAGATTGGAAGACAAATTAGCCAAAGAGCCACATTGAAAAACGGACATCATACAATACGAAAACGTGGACTTTTTAACTTTTTCGGAACAATTAGTAAATGGTTGACTGGAACTATGGACGACGACGACAGACAAGTTATAAACCAACATTTGCAATCTTTTAAATATAATAACGATAATCTTATTAAAAATATAAATGAACAAGTACAAATCAATAATAATTTCAATAACTCCATAAATAAATTACTAGTGGAATTTTTAAAGAGTTTTCGTCAACTTCGTTTTTTAGGATATTCTTTATTAATTGTCTGTCTCATTGAATGTATATTTTATTCAATGAGACAGACAATTAATAAAGAATATCCTAAAAAACGAAGTTGACGAAAACTCTTTAAAAATTCCACTTTCTGACTTAAAATTAAACATACAACAGATAAATAAAATTATAGAAGGCCTACAAGATAACATAATTCTTTCAAATTTAACACCATCTCTTCTAAAATCCATCTCTTCTAAATCACGAAGAAATATTTAATTTTAAAATAAACTTTGAGAAACTAAAATATATAAAAGTAGGATTTTCAAGAACAACTACTAATAAACTAATATTTTTAATTAAAATCCATTTCAAACTAGTGTATAACCCTTATTTCGTCACCATTTGTGCGAATTATTTTTGTATATACAATACATAATGTTATTTTTTTAAATAAATGTTTTATTATTAAGTTAGGTATAAGGCCGAAAACGTAATTTTTACTTTTAAATATTTAAATTTTTACGATATTACTTCATTCTTGCGACTATATTTCATTTATGATTTTGCGATTTTATTTCATTATGAAATGATATCGCATTGTTTGCGAATTTATTTCATTTTTGACTTGTGACTTAAAATCGACACAATTTCGTTCGACAAACCGTAATAATAAATATAAAATTTAATAATTCATATAAAAATAAATTAAATCCTTAAATTAATTAAAAATTGTAGCATAGCTATACCAATATGACTCCAGGAAGTGACGTCATGACCATGTAGTATCAAAGTATGGGTATGGTTGACCCCCAGGAAGTGCCGTCTGACCATGTAGTATCAAAGTATGGTTATGGAATGTTAAAGTAATATGTAAATTTATTTACAGTAATGTGCATTAAATGGTTAACCTTGAAATTAGTATTATTGCAATTATTTATGTGTACAATGAAGCTTGGAAAAGTTCTATTAAAAACCTTTTGATGTTAGTTAATGTGTTATTAAGCCAGCGTTGTTATTAAGTGTAATATAAGCTCATATAATATTTTTGAAGGTTAACAAGTTAATGCAGAATAAATTTCATAATTAGAATAAAAGCTAATTATTATACGGAAAATACATATTATGTATATGATTGAATGAAAAGTGTTATGGATTTGAATTTAGGGTAAGAGTGTGAGAATATGTGTTATGAAATTTAAAAATTAAATTATTGTGGGTGTAAAAAGTTTTAAGGGTAGGGGGTTTAAGACTTTGGTACGACGTTATAAGCGTAGAAGCCTCAGCAAATTCAGAGATTTGGAAAAGGAAAAGTTGGGATTTAGGCAGGTTCGGATAATTGGAATAAGATCATAAGGTGCAAAGTTTAGAGATTCAGGTTGTCAAGATGGAAGGTTTGAACATTAAAAAATTTAATGGTAGTATGATTTAAAAAGGGCCCTTTGCAAGTAGCAAGGACGGAAGTGCCCTTTTAGGACCAAATTGGAGCCGCCGAAGTTATTGGGAGCATGTATAAATGATCTTAGATTTTGAATAGATTATATTATATTGGAAAGATGTAGTGTAATAAAATTATCAAAAATATCCTATAGTATGTAGTGAATGTTAATGGTTTTACGACAAAAACTAAAAAAATGTTAATTAAATGCACATTAACTTTATTTATTTATTTATTTTATTTATTTATTTAATTTAATATAATTACAGTGCATACGACAATTTTATTTTTGTTTTTACATCTAATAAATAAGATTAGGCTATACTGTAATGGATTTAACCATTAGTGGTGAATAGCTAGGACATTCTTAAAAGCATTTTTTTTTTTAAATTATAAATTTTTATTAGTTAGTTGTGGGGTTATTTTTTTAAAATTAAATTGCTTGGTTAATGTTTTTATAATTAATAAATTATTGTAACTTATTTCTAAATGTTAAGATTTATAACTTAACTTAAATTATACAGAAATTTTTACAATATCTACATATATAATTGATTTTTAACGTAATAATCAAAGCAATATGCAAATTTTAATTGGATTGTAAAATATTAAGTATATGCATGATGTATAATACGGGTATCAAGTGTATGAGTAATTTAGTAACTAATTTATTTAATTTAGTACACGCTATAGAAGATATTAAAATTATTTATTTTAACATATTATGTTACCCTGCATTAAAAAAGAAAATTAAATGAAAGTTAACTTAACACAATTGATGAAAACAAAGTTTTCAAGTGATATATATATTCCACTTTGTTTTGGTTAATACTTAAAAGCCATTTTAGAAACTTTTGAAAATTTTTGTTAATTTATTTATTATTTTTATATGATGCGGAAGATTATTAAAGTATTTTGATACCAAATTTAAGTAAAATTTT